>VYXB01001465.1:69634-92184 GCA_013397135.1 Pachyramphus minor
AGGATGTTAAACACTGCAGACCTACTTCTGTGTTTTACTTAAATAAGCAATTACTATATAAGTCATATATGAAGTTTTTAGGAGTTGCTATTCAATTAGAATCAGATAGAAATCTTTTTTTGTGTGCCCAGATGCAACACCAAGTTTGTCAGGGTGTAGGTGACAGAAAACATTAAGACATTACTGAGCAACAGAATCACAAACAGATTGATATATAGTTGTGGGAGCAAACAGTGACTCCTATTAATTGAACACTCTTTAGCTGGAACTCTCATGTCACGCGTTTCAGTCATATAGCTCAGAGTTGTACGCCACTGGCGTCGTGGGCAGAAACAGCAGCTAGCTAGTCTGAAAACCCTATTTGTTTTTATTACTTGCACTTAGATTTTCCATTAGCAAAAGCATGAATTATAACTCTACTCCTACATTTTAAAATGATCCTATTCTACATATGTTTCACGTTCAAACTACAGCATGGCAATTGCAGTATTTAGTTGGGGTCTTTTTAAATACTTAAAACCCATGAATCATGACTATGTACATGACTTTTCACTATGTAATTGAATTTCTAGTTCCCAAATCAAGAACCAGATAAATATTTGAAGTAATCCGTAAAACAAAGTTTTCTGTCTGTTTCATATTTCAGGTCTAATTTATGATTGCTGAATACATAAGATAAATATTCGTAAAGCAGCTCAGCTTTCTTCATGATGCTCAACACATGCTAACTTCCAGAAACAACAAGGAATACATCAATAATGACCAATAAATCAGTAATTAAACTTTAAGAAAACAGTGTCACAAACACAGGTATATTTCTATGCTTGTTATACAAATATGTTATAAATTTTCTAAAATTGTTTAAACTATGCATCAAAGTCCCAGCAAAATTACAAATGCTGTTTGGGTTAGTCAGTTTAGGTTGTTCTTCCAAAAGACAAAACCAGAAAACGCAAAAGTTTCAAATCACCCTACAAATCTGTCCAGATCACAAAAGCCGTAATTTAAGGCTACATCAGGATTTTTTATATTGAATATAGATATTCATGCTGGAAAAAAAAAGCCTATTTCAGTACTAACTTTATCACTTCCCTATACTTCTGCATAATAAGACTTAGAGCATTGCAGCTTTTACCCCCCTGCTGACTGGTATCCTTAGGGAATGATGCGCTCCTGGTTGCCACATCACGTGCAGATTTCCTCACTCGTATCCTGTTCTCTAGACCTACATGTTCCCACAGTTGTGAGAAGCTCCCGTGCTGGTTTAGATGCCATTCCAGAATACCTACATTCTAAACTTGTGTACCTCAGGTTCACTGGTCCTTTATTTATCTGTATATGTGTAATACTGGTTTTTACTCAGCTCAAAACCTTCAACACACTTTTAATCAGCGCCATCAACTAACAACATACTTAGTTAACATTTCATTCCCCCCTCTTGCAATGTTTCTGTCTCCAATAGCCATTTTTAGTTTTTCTTTCTACTATAGCATTTAAATAACATTTTTTCATTATCATAAAGCAACATACAGAATAAAAGTTGGGAAAACTACATTTGCCTTGTTAGATGTTGTTATTGAAGGATCATTACCTGGTAATATGTTACTTCAAATCTTCTCAACTAGTTCTTAGAGAAATGAAGATCGACTTGTATGCCTCACATAAGCAGTTCACAAAGCCAAATGAAAATGCTATTCTTCTTTTGACCAAATGAATACCAACAACATTAGTTTGTAAATTCCTGAATATTCACACTAATTCAATTCCCTATCGTCACGTGTTTTTATGAAGTTTTTCTAGAAAGAAACAGCACAGAACAAATTCTTAATAGCAAGAAACTGAGGTAGGAAGCTAAAATCATTTATTTGTTAAACTGAACCTTTTAGAAAGCAATAGTCTTCTAGCAGCAACATATTCTGCCTTCATAATGTTAAATTTGTGAACTTGAGTTCTAATAAGAGTATTCTAAACCATTTCTTTACTTTTTTTATATAATGCAAGTCTTGGACACATTAAAAAGGCTTCTTTCTAGTACATGGTCTAGAGAGATTCATTAAATACGTAACATTTGAGTAGCTCATAAAAACTAGACAGCAAAGCTAGATATCAAACATCTAAAATTACGAGCAACATGAGAAGAAACAACGTCACCTAACCCACTGACTTCTAAATTATGATACTCCACAGTTTTAACCACTTTTTTTTTTTTCTCATACTACTTGGTAGAGTTTCATTGGCCAAAGCTTTCAAGCTTTATTAAAATAAATGTAGACATGTAATGCATTTTTTTCCTGAGAAGAAGACATGAAATATATTTAACTCAACCCTTTCTTGTTCACTTAGTTGTTCCAAAAGTTAAACTTAAATCACACTTCAGTTTACTTCAGCCTTCTTCAATAAGTTTCTGACAGCTGCCCTTTGATCTACATGCTGAAACTGTCAAGTCGTAGAGGTGCTTTTACTAAGATTTATTCTTTACAAGAATAAACCTGCAAACCAGATTGGTTTTTTGCTTGCTTGCTCTTCCAGACTAATGTCTTTTGGTTACTTTATTAAAACTGCTTCTATTTGCACTTTTGGGACACCTACACAAAGATTCATTCACCTGTCTCCTGAGGGTATGCCAGAGGTAGGTTTTCAGCATCTACAGTGCTCACCTGTAGGCAATATATTTAATCTAAATCATGGTCAGACAAGAAAGTAAGCAGAGTCTATTTCCCACTGCAATAAATAAATAAACAAATAAATAAATAAGCCCCCTGACCATTTATGTAATGTATTAACGCATTCAGTGTCCTAAAATCAGAAAAAAAAACAAAGAAACAATCCTTTAAGAACAAGACTGGAACACCAAGTAGCTTCATTCTGAACTCCTTCTGAGAGAGGACAGATTTGAAGGAACCAATCACTGTATGAGGAATATTAACCACTATATTTTCCCTCCTAAGGAAAGCAGACAAATGATACATACACACTTATTTTCAGAAGAGAGCTTGGGGCTGCTGATACCCAAGTCCTTAAGAATGCTTGCAGGCTGCTCAAAGATAAGAGCTAGATGGTAGCACCAAGCAAAAATAGTCTTTACAGCATCTTGCAGCATTGAAAATTACCATCCCAGCTCTTGAAAAATCTGCTGATGCTCACCTCATACATTGGAGTTAAGGCTAATTTTCTAAATTATTATAAATTAATTTGACTAATGGAAACCTAATTATGATTTTTCAGCATCAGAGTGTGTAAGATTCTTTGAGCACACTGGACTAAGTGCCCTAACCTGAGGATGTTGTTAAACAAACAACAACCCCTCAGTTATTAATTGTCCAAATATTTTACTATTTGACTGCTTAAAATCAATGCCCATTAGTAGCCATTGCTATGTACTTAGGGACCAGTGTCCTGTTAGGGGAAATAAAAAAATAAAAAGTGTGTGTGGGGGGAAAGTTGGCTCTCTGCTTGATTGGGGTTTTTTAATGTTTTCTTCAACTACTATGAGTTATTACTTTAAATCTTTTACCATTACTAGAAGTTGTCCCTTAAAGCTTTGGAACTGTTTTCTGAAATGTGATTGCTAGCACTAGGAACAAAAGCCTAAGTACCTACCTTTGTTTTATAGTATTCTCACCTCTGAAATCTGACCCTTCGCCCTCAAAGCTCCACTCATAGAATTGTCAAAAAAAGATTTCAGCACGTGCTGATGTCAAGAGCTTGGAAATCTGTGTTTGGGAAAAAAAACAGCAGGTGATGGGATAACTCTTTACAGGCTTATTTGCCCTACTGGTTGGTGCTGGAGGAGACACTGACATTACAATCATCCATTTGTAGGCTTTGTAATTGCTTCTTTACAAGTAAGTTTTTTTGTGTTTTATCAAAAGAACATCTTATTGGCAAAAAAAAAAAAAAATTAATTTAGCAGTTTCAAAGCCTTTGTTATTCCAGCCTTTTTATTCTAACTTACCTGATGGAGAGCTAATATAAGTAACTTAAACAGAACAATTGCACACGTTCATACTATCCTTAAGAACACAAAATATCCAGTATTTGCACACATACTGCATGCAGATATTTCCATACTCACCCTCAAATCTGTACATCCACAAAAACTTTACAATCAAAGCTTCAACTCTGAAGAACTGGAGTCTGCTTGCCATGCATAATGCTTAGATGCTCAGTGTAGCTACCCAAGACAGTACTTCAAGGACACTCCTGAAGTAAGCTGGCTAAATGACACTTATTTAGCATTCCCCAGTTTTCTCCCACAAACACAGAATGATAGAGAATATGAAGGAAGATACAGGCTCCTAAGAATAGCAAAGACATCCTCAGGGCCAGAAAAAACACAGCCATTCCAGGCTAGAAACACCATAATTGGCAGATGAGTGCAAGTTGTGCAGTGCAAATCTATACTGTGCATAGACCTATATAGTGTGCATATTTAACTAAAGTAGTAACACCATTACTTAAATATGTGGGACTCACAGTATGCAGTAGGACTAAGAAAAGAAGCATGAGCAAGTCTTCCTGCTGAGATTTATACAATTTTCAGAAATCTGTTTTGATGCACCAGCAGGTATCCTGCTTCCGAGACCTTAAGAAATAATGCTTAATGTCTGGTCTCTCTGGATCCCATTAAGTGATCATGTAAACAGAAGGGCATTGAAGATTATTCAACAGAAACCCTTTAGTAACATTTTATGCCACCATGCAGTTTGCATTTTGTTTGCTCCTAAAGAGACTTCAAAATTCATTCAGGTTTGCAGACTCAAAGTATCATATATGAGACTCTGTATTGAATACTAATTGGAGTACACGTCAGCTACACGTATGAAAAAAGACAAAATTACATGGACACAAGACATTGGCATTCTAATCACAAAGCATGTATTATGAACATGTTCTTTATTCAGCACCTTTATTCAACAGTGTTCTGTTACAATGAATAAGTAAGAACCTACTACTCAAAAAACCTGCTAAAAGCCATTGTACTGTGTATTTTACCTAGTAATCACATCACATTACACAGTACAGCTATGCTCAGCTCAAAGATCTTATGTGGGATGCATTGACTGGTACCCAGAACATCCTGAATGAGGAAGACAGGCCTACAACACAGGATCAGGCTTTCTCTACAGGCAGCTTTCTCTACAGGCTTATCAGTCATGTGGTCAAAGTGCCTCTCTCTCATAGTTTCTCTAACAGATGAATAAAATTTGCCTTTGGGCCAAGCAAAGCCTGATTTTAGCAGCATGCATGCCCAGCACCTGCTGAAAACAAGGCACTTCCAAATGTGCTTCAAGCTGGGCACTGCTGGTAGAACTGGTCATTTACAAATCCTGACCTGCTTAAACAGTAATAATTTTGCCCTTCAGCCCACAAACTAGGAGAGATCTTCTGTCAAGTACTGCCTCTCCTATATGCTTAAAATGGACACGATTGTGTTCTGACTTTGATTTTCTTTATAGTAGCTGGTATAGTGCTGCATTTTGGATTTAGGATAATAATGTTGATAACACACTGATGTTGTAGTTGTCGCTGAGCAGCCATTGCACTAAGTGAAGGACCCTTTCTGCTTTTCACACCACCTCATCAGCAAGGAGGCTGGGGGGCACAAAAAGTTTGGAGGAGACACAGCCAGGACAGATGATCCCAGCTGACCACTGGGATATGCCACACCATATGATGGCATACTCAGTATATAAACTGGGGGAAGGGTGGCCCCATTGCTTGGACACTTGGACTGGGCATCAGTTCATGGGTGGTCAGCAACAGCATTGTGCATCATTTGCTTTGCATATTCAAGTCTTTCTTCATTATCATGATTTTCCCTTCTGTTTTTGTACCACTAAACTGTCTTCATCTCAACCCATGAATTTTACTTCTTACACGCCCTTCACCCCCCAGTTCTCTTCCCATCCCATGGGGGAAGGGAGTGAATAGACATCTGAGTGGTTTTTCACTACCTGCCCGCTTAAGTCAGGAAATTGTTAAACATTTATAATCTTGACACTGTTATATTCTTACCATATTAATCTTTTCAGCATCTATTGTAGTAAGTTTCAAGCTGTTTATCACAGTAGCATCTGTCTTAGATAATTCTTTTTCTGGCAAAGAAAGCTTTTCAACAACGAAATAATTGTGGTAGCACATTGACCACATCTTGAGTTTGGGCATATGTCCCAAGCAGATCTATTTCAAAAGCAATGAAGCACAACCTAAAATTGAATGGAATAATATGTCACTATCTTCTAGCATAGAAGGGAACTCCTGGCCAGTTTTTCTTCTGTTCTTGGTAGGAAAGTAACCTTTGAACTCCTTACATGTAGTGTGATTATTGCTATTGTCAGCATAATTGATTTTTTTTCTTACAAAAAATATAATCTACTGAAAACTAAAACAGTATTGAAATTTTTCCAAGTAAAACTGGAGATACTATTTTGTGTCAGGTTTTTATATTGCCCCAAATTTCTCTTGCAGCTTGAAACCTTCCCCTCACCTCAACCTTAGCAATGGCCTATTTCTATGACTGTTAAAATGAAATCTGCTCAGAAAATCAAAATATAAAAAAGGAAGGAAAAAAACAGCAAAAAAACCCCCCAACCTACCTTGACATTCTTAAAATGTGAACTACTTATACTTTTAGTACACCCAGATTTTGTAAATTATCAACAGAAATTATTAAGACATTCTGTTCTACAACATAGATAGTATTGTAAGGTTCTTTTCTGTGTATAATTGGAATTTGGAAGTTCTAATGAATTCTAGTTTGTACAACTCTGTTCATCACAAGTATGGACAAGAACAATTTACAGAGTTATCTTCTTTTTTACCATATGCAGAATTAAAAATGACTATTCATTTTGACAAAGACTGATACGTCTGAAGTGTTCAGTGTCAAAAACTATTTGAGTAATGACTAGGTTTCTCCTGTTGAACAAAAACTGAAGCTACTTATTCAACAGAAATTTATTTCTAGAGGCTTTATTTTATTAGCATTCAGCATTATGGGGTCTGAAAAAAATTGGCATTCTCTGAAGTGTTTAGATCATGTGCTCATATTTTAGATGTGGGCTTTCTACTTCCTTTTGCAAACACCTGATGAGATAGCCACCTGAAGTTACACAGTTATTTTTAAACACTGCTATAATACAGCAAATCTTCACTCGCAAAGCATAGCCATGATAATACAGCAGAGGTAAACACAACTTTGATTTCCAAGTGATAGTTTCAGAAGAAACTTCAGAAAATTTGAACCACACAACAATCTCAAGACAAAATCTTGCTGCAATAATGACCAGGTCGTTAAGGTTTCAGAACACCACATATTTGCTGATAAACTATAATAAGGGTCAGGTTCAACAGTGTTGCTTCATATGAAGCAGTGTCTCCGCAACTGTAATTGTTTGTATGTTCAGAAGAGCCATGGGGAAGAAAAAAACCAAAAAACCACCAACAAAAAAACCCAGAAAATTATGCCCTTTTCATAAGCTATTTGAAATATTTCATCAAGTTCTCCTTATCTCCATGGTACACCTTCCCAACCTTTAATGGTTGGGATCAAAGATCTTAGAGGCCTTTTCCAACCTAAATGATTCTGCGATTCTGTTCTCAGCAGACATATCAATAAAGTGTTATCTGAATTGATTCTCAGCTCAGATATATTGCTGCGTTTCTCTTACAAAAATAATGCGGTGACCATTTTATAGCAGTATCTCATGCTTTTATTTCAGAAGTTTCTATTTTAACTAGAAGTACACCGCACATGTACAGATCACTTTAATGTCAGAGGGATTTCCAGATGCTCAGCAATTCCCATGCACAGAACCCTGTGTAGAATGAGCACCTTACCATGGGGATGATTATATTTACTCAACCACCACCATGGTTTCTGAGAAAACACAACAGGAACACTCAGAAATCCAGGCTCTATTCACTGACAACTGATTAACCCATTGAATCACTGATAAACATAGGCTTGATACAGTGATACCTAATCACCTTGTCTATTGTATTAATGACAATTACTTTTTGATTATATACAGGACACCTCTTGAGCCTTTACAGTTCATTAAGTTCATTTGCCTCCTAACCAGAGCTTATTGCAGTACCTGTGTTTAATTACATTTCCCATCCTTCCCCCTTCATAGTTCTTTTTTAAAAAGTACAGAAGAGAAGGCCACATATAAGGGAAGAAAAGTGTCGGCAAACTGTCTGGTCAATTTAAATCCTAACACAGCCATAGGCAAAACCAATCCAAGAAATGTATTTGGGTGTTCCAAAAAAAGAGCAAGTGTTGTTTAAGGCCTCTGCAAGATTGACATTGTACCCTTTAACACATGGGGCTGACTTCATATTTTCACACACCATGTCTTGTCTCTGGTGAATACTTCTGTCAAAAGTGAAAAAAAATTAATTGTTTACATACTTCACCTGACATACCTGATACTACACTAAGAATTCTGCTATAGCAGAAGGGAGAAAAGAAATAGCTTAATGAAATCGACACCTGGAATAAAAAAGTTCAAAGTGCTTTGGTACAGCAGACACATTTAGAAACACTGATAAATGCAATTTCATTTGAAAGGTGATAGGTAGCTGCAGTTTTGCATTTCAGTTTCTGAACCTTGAAATCGCTTCTTCCCACGAAAGGATGCTGCTTCAAAGCCTTTCTATCTGAAAATTAAAGCACCAGAATAACTGCTGCAGGAGGGGCTACTGAACTGCTCCAAATGAGCCAGCGTGCCCAGCACCTTGGGCTGTTTGATGCAAGGCCGGCAGCTGAACAGATTGGGCCATGTGTGTCCCTATCCCCGCATGCATAGGAGCCATCTGGAAACAAACAGCTCAATCATGAAAGAGTAAAGATAACAAGGAAAATTGCAGCTTCCCGATTAAAAAAAAAAAAAAAAAAGGAGATACTTGCTTACCTCATTATTACTAAAGCTCACAAAATATGCAGGCTTTCCCTTATCTCCTTCTGTAAGAATCCTTTTTAACAACCACATTAAGAGCATCACCATGGAAAACAAGGAGTCATTTATGAAAGGCAGGGGCTACCACATCATTCATCTGCTGCTAATGCATCAGTCAGAGGTACTGCAGACCCAGCAGCCATGCAGACAAGCAAGTTTCACTGAAGGCTGCTGTCAGGTCAGTGAGACTTTCCAAGTGGATGCCTAAATACAACTATATTTAAAGCCACTGTAATACTCAAGAGAAAGAGAAGCTGGAGAAAAGAGACAAGAAGTTAAACAAATTCAGTACATCATCTGAGATCACATTCTGACCATCTTCCAGAAGAGCAGGCCAATGACAAGACACACTAACAATGTGCTATTTAGCTTGGCCAACTTAACAGCAACTCCAAGTCAGCCTGCGCCCCAGCACGCACCTGCGGTCCGACTTTGCCAGCAACAGCTATCAAGAATCAGCCTCAGCTGCTCTGAAGTTTGGGACTCCACCTTTAATGAGCCTAATTAATTTACTTTCAAGGTAGCCTGACTCCAGATTGCATGTGTTTTCCAAATGTTTTCCATAAAGCCAGGGGGAAAGAGATGCCCTCTGCCTATAAGCTTCACCATGGTCCTGGGGTATTCCTCCAGTTCAGCTGCTGCTCAGCATCAATCCCTGAGAAGGGGAAAGATCAGTGTCTGCTCCCAGGAGGGCTTGGGGAAAAGTTAAAAGGGAAAATACTGCAGAAGAAAATATTCTGATTGAAAACTGAACCAGGATTTTATTGTTAAAAACACTCCTTAGATGAAGAACTAAAAGATGGGGTTTCTTTAAATACCTTTTTTAACATGAAGTGATAGAGAAACAGAGATCGCTACCCTCATTAAAAGGTGTTTTTATTTTCTTATTCAATCCCTCAGTCTTCTAACATAAATTTTCCTCTGCCACTGACAACTTCTGCATTATTTATACAACGGTCAAACTATAATTGGCCTCTTTCACATGAGTGAATATCAACATATGGGGGGGAAATAGGGCAAGGAGAGAATGCAGATAAGTGACAACTCCCATATTTGTAGAGAAAACAGTTGTATTCTGACAGCATGACAGATTTTAGTTATACTGTTCTGCATTTATACATAGTTGATGTCTAGCTTATAAAGGTTCATTTAGCTATAAAAAATTATGTTTAGATACTGAAACTCTTCAGACTCAGAAATTCTTATGATCTGTGTCAACAAGACAACTGTTTTGTTGTGATATAATATTTCAGAGTACTAGACTTTTCTTTCTATACCATTTTAATTTAACTGTAGCTTTAACACGAAGACACAATTTCTACTGTACTGTGAAACCAATAGCCAGTTCCCAATGTCTAGAGGCAGAAATTACATAAGCTTAAAATACACATCCTGTTTTGTTCTTCACATTTCCAGCTTCTGTTTTAGCTTAATAAAGCACATTTTATTCTCTGCTTCTTACCACAGCAGTTAATTGAACAAAACCCAAACATTTACACCCTGAAGCTTTAATATCACAGTATATTCCCATGTAAAGAGATGTGATGCCATGAATTAAGAGGGTCATACTTCTAGGATGTTCTGGTTCACAGCTGAAACAGGATCATCTGAACAGATTTCTACATATAAACGACACAAAGCTATTTAAACGGATTTTGCACTACAGCTCAGAAAACATGATTTCATCTCACTCACAAACTACACCAAACTACAGCTTTGAAGTAGGTTAAGGAGGAACGGAGGCATCGGGTATGTGCAGAGAGGCAAGCAAGGAAGAATCAAGCTAACCCCTAAAAGCACTGTGCTCGTTCAGGTGCAAAACCTACTGCCCTTCAGAGGGGGAAAACACATACTCTAGCAACATCTGAGCTGCTCCTATTCTTGTTTCCTCCCAGAGCTTTGCTGACCACAAGAGAGGCAACACCTGCACTTTGCCAAGCGTTATACCGCTTCTGAAGACTCGATTGGTCCCCTGCACTCTTCAGGCAAGATCCAAAGCTGGAGCCAGTAGCACTCTCCATATCAGCTTTCATATTCAGGTTTCAGAAAACATCATATCTTTTAACTGTTGTGATTCACAGTAATACAAGCTGTCTCGCCTCACAGGAGCCCACTTTCATCAGCATGGAGTGGACAAGACTGTCTTCAAACTGCCCATAACTACATATAAAATATCCCTATGCAATGGACCTTTACCTACAATTTTACTGACAAGACGTCCATCTTTCTGCAGAGCTGATAGTAAAGTTTTCATTATTTTCAGGAACTCTACTTTAAGATATAAAGTTTATTCTTTCCTGACAGCACTGCACAGATTCTGCAGAAAGATCCATTTGCTTTTCTATTCAGTAAAAACATTTATTTCCAAATATTATTTTTAAGTTTAGACTCTTACACAAAGTTACTGTACTACGGGGGTTGATACACGGCAGTCTGGATTTACTGGCTGGACTCAATGATTTTACAGGTCATTTCCAACCTAATTGATTCTGTGATTCTCTCTTCCCCTGAACCAAATACAGTAATACTAACTGCAGTAAAATAAATAATTTGAGCCCAATTTTAATTAGGTATTTCCAAATACACCACCACCCTCCTTTTCATCAATTACTTTTTTTTAATTTTCATTTTAAAGCAATTTTAAGCAATTATCACACACTAGTTTTACACATAATGCTCCTCTTCATAGAAAAAATGGTAATGTGATAAGCTTGGCTCCAGAAAACCGAGGTTCACTTCTCAGCCTTTCCTCTCCATGAGGCCTTAGACTTATCACTTAGGATTCAAGCGTCTCATGTCAGGTGTCTAAAAACTGGCTGATTAAGTCTCATCTAGTGATCCCAGACCTTTTACAGTCACTGGGAAGAACAGATAGCTTCAAAGAGCAGTCCATCTCACCTCCAGAGAGTAGTCCATCTCACACAGAGACAGATGCCTAAGGTAGGTCAAATGAATCACCTTCTGGAGGTATTTAAACTTAAATGACATGAATCCTATCCTTAATCTCCCTCTGCCATTGATCCCCATCTGTCATACGGGATTTATGTTTCAACATATCAACAGGACACTAGTTGACTGGCTTCTACTTAACATAAGTGACTCCCTCTTATGTACAGACTTGTATGCTTCATAAAACGCTAATCACAAAATCTTTATCTGAAATCTTCATGTCTAAGTTCAAGACAGCCTACCTGGGCAGCTGTGGTTTTGGCTTTGTATTTGTTTCACCCATTTATGCTGTCACATACCAGAGCAGGGCTAGATGTTCTCCTGTATCTCACTGAGAGGGGGAGCAGAGATCTACAATAATTACATCAACCTCCAGACAGATGAATCAGCTTCTGTATTGGGGAAGCTGCTGTAGCAGAACTTGGCTAATTCTTTTATCACAAAAACTGCTTTCTGGTATGAAACAGCTAGTCTCTTAAGTATTACTGGAGCTGGAATTAGTTTATCTCCTTTATGCCAGATAAATTCCCTCCTGGCCTCAGAAGGCTAAAAGCCAGTCCCTTTGTACCATCCCACCTGTAAATAATTCAAATCCCAGTTGTGAGCATGGTATTATACATGAAATAGCTTTCTTCAGTAGCAGGTCAAACAGCTTACCCAGTTTTCAACTAGAAAATGGCAAATCAGATTATTTAAAACTGAAAGATTCCTAAGTTATACCACATTGAAGGTAAAGAGGTTGTTAAGAGTAACTCGGCACAGTTTCTAATCAGAGAATCTAAACTGGATGTCCAAGTCCTGCAGTATGGGGGGGGCTTATAAGTACTCATAAGTACAGCCTTAATGACCAGCAAAATATATCTAGCAGAATGCCTAACAAACAAGTGTTCACGTTTTCAAGTATGAAGATTCCATCATACAATTAGAACCTCTTTGAAGAAGGATGATATGGTTTCAGCAGTTTATGGACCTCTGGGGGCCTTAAATAATGGCACCTTTTCCAACATTTGGGCTAAATTTTATTTTATTTTTTGCAAAACTGTCCACGTCCCCAGTCAAAGATCTGGATCCCATTATGTTAGGCACACTGTAAACACATTACAAGATTTGTCAGCCCCTGTTCTAAAGAGACTGCAGAGCAAACACAGCTTCTCGCAAACATGAAGCAGCTCTTTATGAAACAGCTGTCACCAGTTACAACCCACATTTGGAATTCACTGTGTTAACAGAGGATATGGAGAGCTAAACCACCATACCCAGATCTTTTCCTTTATTCTATACCATAAAAAAAAAAAAAAGGCAGCTTTTTATTTTTCCTATGTATCCAGGCAAGCAAGCAACTTATAAAACTGTTTCAAATACGTTTAAAGGCCTGTTCTAAGTGATGGTGACAATAAAGGACTTCCAGTCTTCTAACTCAACCATAAGTTCTTCAAAGGGAAAAAAAAAGTAATTCTGTATGTCTGGGACCTAATTCAGCTCATCTAAAAAAATATGATTCACTAGAAATACATTAACAAGAATTCTGGTCTAAGAATGGTAAATCTGAGCCAGAATTGGGAGCACAGTATTAGACAAGCCCAGTGGAAAAAGTAACCTGGCCTGAAGCAGTTCCTTTGTAACAGGAAACAAAATTTCAGCGCACATTCATTTCACGCTTACTGTGTGCACCTTATCTAGTGAAAAACCCACGTGTATTTACTACTATTAAAACTGAGAGCAACTGTACTTGCTGTGACTGTATTCATATTTGCAAGGATGCTGGCCATACGGTAAATACACTTATTGCATATTAGTCTTAGACACTGACTTGCTGCAACAAACCAGCTAAGGTTTGGTTCCATCTCTGCTACTCTGTTTGTGTAGGTCATCATCTTTATCTCTGCAACAACAGGTGTAGAACTTTTGACCATCACTGACCAACATAGAGCCCCTCCACTCCCACACTTCACTGCTAAGCCCATTACCTTTAGTTCCTCCCAATCTTGCTACTCATACGTACAGAAAACTTATGCCCAATAATAATAAGGCAAGAGGTTCAAACTACAACAAAGTTGACTAACCATAATCAATAAACATGCTGATGGTCTTTAAGAGCGGGAAAGTTTCAGTACACTCTCTTACTCTTTTTTTTAGAAGTACTACAGCATAAGATAAACACTGAGCACAGTTCTACACTCTGTATAATACCCCTCTTAAAACTTTGTAAAACCTAGAATTTATTCAATACAATTACATCTGACTGAAGTAACTACCTTTAAGTATCTGAACAGCACTATGGCTGTAAGTAGGCCAGGCTGAGCTAATATTTTTCAAAGTTTGAGGATAAATTTTTATATTGCCTCATCAGCATAACCCCTAAGGTATTAAGAATTATCAATATATTTATCCCAAAAGTATACATAAAATAGTCAATATTTCGTCCAATGCAAGACAAAACCTTGAACAATTTGTTAACTTATAAAAACCTGAGTATGTCTTCAACTAGGCTCTGTACTCACTACCTCCACCTATGACTTTTTATCTGCGCTTGAGTTCATCCTTTCCAATTCACACATTCATCTACTTTAACACCTACAGCCAACACCGTGAACCATGCCAGGAGGTTAGGTTTTTACCTTTCCAGTAAGGATTCCTTTTCTTCATGACAAAAAAAGTCACAGAACTAAGTGGAAGAGGGCAGTAACACCACAGAGTAAGGCATGCCAGGTGATAATCCCTTCCAGCAAATAATTTAGCTTTATTCTGTGAAATCAGTTAACACCACTCAATTCATACGTTGTTTTAAAAGTAGCTGACGTGAACATTCTAAGAGCCAAATTTCAACACAAAGCAACTGAAATGCTACCAAAAGGAAATTCAAAAAAGCTATAACTAGAGTAATATTGACACGCTCCATTAAAATTGTGGCTATTGTTTTTCCTTTCACTTATATGCCATACATACAATTTGAAATCCCATCAATGAGTACAGATATAAATGAGTTATCTGGAAAGGCAGAAAAAGGTTTTGGCTTTTGGGATTCATTTGAATCCTTCAATAACAGTGTAGACAGTCTCTACTATGCCTGCAAAGGACTGGTTCATCACCTTTAGTGTACATTTGGCTGGTTTTTGCTTTAGAAGTTAATCGACACTACATGGATAAGCAGTGCTCAATTAAAAAATCTGAGCTCTAGATGCTTGATATCAAGGTAAAATATTTATTACTATTATTCTTCTTCAAAAATGCTGATTTCCATAGTGAGTTTTATGCCTTCCTCACCTATAACATAGACTTTCATCAATATTTATAAAGAATAATTGATTCTGAGTAAACAGCTCACAATTATTAGCCAGTGTACGATTTATAAAACCAAGTCATTATTAAAAACAGACATAAGTTTTGAAAATGACAAGTGCAAGAAAGCACTATAGTATGTGACTTCAGGTGGTTTTGTCCCAGATGATTTTACTTTAAGTTTTCACTTTCAGCATTTTCTCAAGAAGCTAAAAGAGCAGTAAACACATATTAATTTTTTAAAAAGCAATATATCAATCCTACTATGTAGAATTTACAAAAATAAATCAAATATACAAGATAAGAGCAGCAAAGGCCTTATGCAGCTATGGGACATCATGAAGAAGAAAGTGACCTCTGTCAAGGTCACATGGATATTTCCTGGTGTTTCTCTGCTAGTTAGAGCAGAGAAACACCAGGAAAGCAGTCTGTTGTTAGTATATGAAAAGCAACTATGAGGAAATGAAAAACCTGAAAAAAAAAATCCACTAACAGACTTTTTATAAGGAAATATTAGCACGATACAGTTATCAAATGCAACAGTGCAACAAACACATCTTTAAACATTTGGGCTGTTAGAAAATACATAAACTTTAATTTCAGGATCCAGAAATCCTGAAATTAAACCATCACTCCACTGGCAGTCAAAAATACGTTTGTCTTCCTTCCACTCTTACCTGGACTACTCAAGGACATCTCTTTGGCAATTCAGTGGTAAGACACTCTCAAAGCTAACTCTTACTCACCTTTTCAGTAGCGTTTTATCACCCTCCTAACAGACACCTGTTTTCTTACCAATGCCACCAATTAACCATCCATAGCCTGACACATGGAAAGAGGACATGAAAGATGCTCACCAAAACAAGTTTATCCTGGTGCAAAGCAGAATCATGCCAGGGTTCCCTGGCTCAAATGCAAGGTACAAGAACTGACACCTCCACAGCCAGCTCCAGAACGGGTTTAGCAGAAAACACTCCTTTGGGTAGCATCTCACTGATGGGCATCTAGAAACTAAGGCCTATATACACAAGTCCAGGCTAGAATGATGGGGCACGGGACATTGGTCTTCCCACATCTTAAAGAGTAACAGGCATTCTTTTTAATCAAAGTTCCTACTAATAAGCTCAATTTATAGTTTTAGGACACATCAGAGGAACAAAATGGAAGGAAGTGTCATCAGCTTCAATGGGCTTTATATCGGGTCTCAAAGATTAACACCACTTAGATAAATAAACAAAAATTTCTTGTCAGTAACATGGGACAAAATAGGATTATAACATACAAGGGCAGCTTAAGGGAACTTCAGACAGAACCTCTTCACACTACAAGAGTAACATGTCACAACATCTTTTACAACAAATACTATTTAATCCAAGAGACACAGTAGGAGTTAATAGCAGTAAGTTCAATGGGTTGGTGATTTTAAGGTCAGAAGGACAGGTGATTCCCCACTCTGTTCTCATGGATTAACACAAATCAGAAATCCAGCAATTTCAGCATCAAATCTAGAACTTGTACCTGGTCTAGTTAAAAGGAAAGAAAACACTGATCTACAGAGTTCAAGTAAAGGTATCATCTCCTCACTAAGGTGGCTCATACACTTGCTACTCTGATGGAAAAACATCAATACCTCATTTGTAGTCTGGGGTCTTGTGGTTTGTGTGCCCAGCCAGGCTGCTGTGTGATCTTTTACATACCAGAGCACAATTTAATACCGGTATTTTCACCGTGTGGGCATCAGGGAAGCTCTCAGCGCATACAGCTTTCCAAAGAACATGGTAAGCTTTTAGGAGTTCCACTAAGAAACAGATTGGGCACATCTCAAATGACACAACTGAAGTCCCTCCTCTAAACTAATGCTAGTCGTGTGGCATCCTTTTTGATATGGGCACCTTTCCTACTCTCAGCAGTGTTCACAGATGCATATGGCTTCTTTGCTCTTCAAAATAGGGGCAGATGATGATCACCTGATGTAATCCCCAATTCTTCCCTCAGAGTTACTATTTAGGGGACTCACGATTTTTTTTAATGGAAGGAGGCAAAAGCATTACTGTTTTTCACTTTGTTAAAACATATATTCAGATGTTGTAGGATGAGAAACCAAATTACATCAGACTATAATAGCTCTTTTTCCAACTTTACTAAAATTGGCACAAAACCCCCCAGAACTATATTCATGAATATGGATTTTGTATTTAATTCCAGATCATTGTCAAAGGTAATGAAAAGAGTTGGAATAATAGAGATGGTGATTCCCCATATACTATCCGTTCTGCAATTTAGTATATGGAAAAAAAAATCTGTTCACATGGACAATGATGCTGTTTTACAGCATTAGTTTTATAATTAGAACATTACCCCAAACTAAATCAAATGCCTGACTAAATTCAAAACAAGCTTACAATTTCAACAGGAAACACAGTCCTTTTTTAATTAGAAAAAAAAAAGTTTCAAAACTATTTTGATTGGGGTGTATGTATATCACACCATCCTTCTTTAACCCTCAACTATTCACCAATATATTATGTCTTCTAGCAACACATCGCACCATTAAGTTTTTCTTAAGTTATCACTTTTAGCCTTTGGAAAACAACCAACAAAACAAAACAACACACTCTAACTGCATTGTCACATATTCTTCTAAGAATTCCTCCCAATTCGAATATTTGTTTATAGAAATCCAATAGAAATAAATTATTATAAAGAAATACTGTCCATAGCTTTAGAAAAAAGGAAAAACAAATAAAATTACATGCTACAAATGACCATTAAGTGCTCCAAATAAGAGTGAGGTCTAGTGTCCACCTGTCAGTGAAGTACATGTATAAATTTTCTAGGAAAAGCATGACTGTTAGAGACAATATCCTGAATCAAATAAACTATTTGTCATAGAATCTTTCTTTCCAGACCCAAGAGAATGGCCTGTAGTTGTTGTCAGGGGAAGTTTATGCTGAATATAAGAAAAAGGTTCTTCACCCACAGGGTGGTTGGGCACTGGAAGAGGCTTCCCAGGAAAATTGTCACAGCACCAAGCCTGACAAGAGTTCAAGAAGCATTTGGATGATACTCTCAGGCACATGGTGTGACTCTTCAGGATGGTCCTGTGTAGGGCCTAAGGGTTGGACTTGATGATCCCTGTGAGCCCCTGTCAACTCGGCATATTCTGTGATTCTATAGTGCCTTGCGCAAAAGCACTCCAATTATTTTCAACTGCCCTATGTACATGGTTATTCAAACACATTGAGATGAGTGAGTTCACAGGCAAACTTGTGTCTCTGAGCCAAGCTAGGGGATTGGTTACCAGCTTTCCCATGTTGCAATTGCTACACTGATTTTTCAGCCATGTATAGAAAAACAATACCCTTAAAACAAAAGGTACAAAACAGAACTTGTAAACAGATTTTTAATCAATTTATTAAAACATCACTGGGCAGCTTTGAGGCACATATCCGCATGTATTTGTGGCACTCATTGTACATAGTCAGTACAGATATGGCTACAGTATCAAAGCTACTGCAATACATTTGGCTACTGTTATAAATCTGAATAGTGTCCGGGAAACTTACAGACAGCACCACTAAAATAACCAAATTGGTTTTAGCCACTCCTAAATAAAATTTTGTTTCCCTGAAAAATGGTTTATTACTATAATAATTCAGAGTTGATGAATACAAAGTCATTTGGATAAGTTTTCCTGACATTTTTTAAAATTTGTAAATTTTCTCCATGTAGAAGTACCTTTTAAACATTAGTAGTTTATCAGATAACTACACTACACAGGAAAAATTCCAGATTTATATTGTGTTCCGATACATTTCTCTGAGCATCTTTAGGGATGGTTAGAAAAAAAGAAATGGCATCCGGTGTTTGCAATTCTCTGAGAATTTAAAAGATGGCAACACCACTCCCTCTAGTATGGAGAAGGAGAAGTGTTCGGTGCCTGCTGTTCTCGGGAAAGACCTCCAGACTAGCAATGATAAGAAAACAGGTTAAGAAAAACGCTCAGCTTTCTCATAACACATTCATGTGCTACTCCTTTAGTCACTTGGGGAAAACAATAGAAAAGTCAGCCTCTAAAACATACTGATCAACATTTGTCGAAAGTAGTACTTTAAAGAGACATTATGGCTCCTATCCAGTTTTCAGTCATCACAGGTCTCAAGGGAAAAAAATATTTTTAATAAATATTTTTAAATATTTTACTTTTTTTATTCAAACAGAAAACTTTTTCCACACACTGTTTGCACAAATCACTCAGCTGGTCTGTGTAGTCCCTGAAAGAGATTGCCTGTAGCCTGCTCTTAGCGTCTCATCAGAAGAAATTATGAAAAACCCTTGTCAGTTGTCCTCCTGCTATGCATTCTACGGTATTTCTGTAAAAGATATAACAGTATAACTATCATTTCCTAATCCCCCATTTTTACTGAGGTATATTAGGGAGGAATAAACCCCACTTTAGCAAAGATGACATTTGTACATAACAATCCTGAAAATATGTTAACCTAACGCTTTGTTTATTTAGTCTGGCAAATGCTTTTATTTTACCCACAAGTATCTTTAGTAAATATCAGCAGTAAACACAAATTGATAGTTGGCTAATGAGCCTCCCTTATCTGTATTTCTAATTAAGGTTCTTCCCAGATACCAAGTTATGTTTAAAACAAACATTCTACAGAGAATCAAAGTAAAAAATCAAACAATGAAGTATTTCTCTTCGTGAAACTGCACATTTATATGGGCATCCCGAGCAGAGGGAAGGAGATCATGGAATCCATGTGTAATAATTCCTCCATGCTTTTCTTCCAGATACGCAGAAATATTTTCTTGTCCTTTTTATTTGTATTGTAAACTTCAATGTCTCTTCCACAGCAGGTAAAGGAGGTTGTATGCACTCTTTATTCAGAACACAATTCCCAGTAAAGAGTTTATCTGTGTGTTTAAGTGTGCATATAAATATAAACCCCCACACAAGTATTTTTAAAATTGTCATCAGACTGTTGAACTGACAGGAAAAGATCATGATATGCTAAATAAGAGCTTCATTTTCATGTGAGGAAACATCAATTAACTGAGTTATGTACAGCTGAGTGGCTTAAAAACTTCTGCCAAACACTGAAATGCTGCTTTTTACTTATTACAGACAACCCTGCCAAAAGACCATAAAAATTGATTTTATGTTTCCGGTGTCTCTATGCTAGCTGGAAAAATATAGATTTTTTTCCCCTAGGTTTCTGACAAACAGAACCTTCCCTTATCTCACACCTTCTCAACTACTACACTAATCAACACTGAGCATCTTCTCAGTCGGCTCTTAAGTTATGATTAAGGTAAAAGAACATTTCAGATTGTTAAATCAAACACTGTTAAATCTATGGTTTTAAAGGGCTTCTTGCCCACCAGTGATACTGAAAAGGCTATATCCCACTTGTACATGGTAACAGATTATTTTTCACATTTGTTTTGGGGAAGTGTTAGAACTGCTCTGTTAGTCTGTGAGCTACCTCTTTAAATTCCAGTATCAATCCTTAAAATGGATTTAGCATCTTCCACATCAAACATTAATAAGGCTCACTTAGGCGCTCTTAATGTGAAGGAAAATTGGGCTTGTATGAAATGGCTACACTGGAACATTTCATGCTTTTGCAAGTGCAGGAGTATGATTATTTCCTACAGCATGTCATTATCTTATGCCCTGTGGTTCTTTTTTAAATTATCTCTTCTCACTCAAGCTGCCTACACTATGTTTTTAAGCTATATAGTTTCAATTTATGAATTGCATGGATGCAAATTTTGAGCAACTATACCACATTAAAGTATATTCCCCTCAGACACTACTAATAAAACTACAAATACAAAAAGCTTGGAAGAAAAAAAGATACATATTTGACTCAAGACATAAAACCAGGTCATTTGTTTCCAAGACAGACAAGAAAATACTATTCTAGACACATATACAATCTCCTTACACTTCTTCTGAGCAGGTTTATTTAAGCATGGCAGGAGATGTCATTTCACATCCTCACAAAGCAAATTAGTTCACTGCCTACTTGTCCTTGTACCCAAAGGCTCCCCCTCCCTTTTTCAGGGACACTCCTATAACAACTGCTCATCTGTAACTCTAGATGTCAACTCACCAGGGAAAGGAGACTCCCCTTGGGTCTACAACTACCATCTTCCGCTTCTTAGGATGAAGTAACTCTCTTGGACAATAAAGCAGTTTAAACAACACATAATAGATTAACATGCAACATGGATGGCACACTGCACAGCAGCTCTGAGGATGAGTATCACCATTGCAGATTAGTAGTGTAGTTGTCATCTATAACATGTGTATCTAAAATTACTCTACTGACCTTTGTACAGAAAATATTATTTCAGAGACAGTGAAATATTATTGCACTACAACATTTTGCATTGGGTTTACAAGGCAATAAAGACAGAACTCCTTCTTCACCCGCAAATGGCTATTAAAATAGGAAAATAAAACTTGACATCCCCAGACAATCAAAAGAAATGATTTATTTGGATGCCAACATCTGTCTCGAGATTGTGGCCAAGTGCTTTTCTGTGCTCATTTAGGACTCAACTTGGAAAGCTTTTCAGTTACATTTACCTAGAGATTTCTCTCTACCCCTTCTCATCCGACAGAAATCACTCAGCTGGGTCTGATGAATAATAGCAAAAGGCAGCGTGCATGAGAGATGATTGAACTACAGATTGTTGAAAGTACCACAAAGGCTCATTCCAATGACTACATTTAATTTATTTACTACACTGACTACCAGAAGCTGGTAGTCATTTGATATCTTTATTTCAGAAGACTGGAAACAAAAGAAATATTAATATTCTTTGCCACTTTCTTACTACTGTACCTAGTAGAGTTTGATAGCCAAAATTAACTTTTAAACATACCGTTTGCACCTGGGAACCAGACTAAAACGTACCCCAAATAAAAGCAGGACAAGCAGTATTCAGTAAAATGAAGGAAATAATGTCAAAGAAGACAAAATTGCACGGAAAGAAAACACCTTAGCCTGACAGTCTAAGTAACGTGGTTTTGTGAATTGATACACAAATGATGACTAGACGTCCTGCAGTCCGGAGGGAAGACCAGCGCCGGCGGGGGCACACCGCTCTCGGCCGGGGTGGCCGTCGGGACAGACCACCCTGCCGAGGGCGAGGGCACAGCGGCGGCAGCAGCCAGTTGGCACCGGGAGAAACAAGTTGGCTCGGCGGCCGCCTGGGCGCCGGCTCCGGGCAGCGGCGGGGAGGGACGGAGGGATGCAGGGCGGATGGCTCCCCTCTCCTGCAGCCGGGGCGGGGGGCGGTGACAGCGGAGCTCCGCGGGGGCGGCGG
>VYXB01001465.1:92683-170732 GCA_013397135.1 Pachyramphus minor
AGGAGGGAGGAGAAGGGTGAGGATGGTGAGCATGAGGAGAGTGAGGATGAGGAGAGTGAGGATGAGGAGGGCATCCCCGTGCATGGCGGGCAGGGCTGGCATTCCCGGGGCTGCCGCCCGGCAGCACGAGGCGCTGTGCCACAAGCACAGTGGCCGTCGGGTGAGCGGGGTGCCCCAGGTGGGGCGCGGCAGGGGCCCTGGCCGGGAGGTCGGCGGGAGGCGGAGGCGGCGGCGACCCCTGCCAGGCGTTGCTGGTACTTTTAGCGAGCCTGCGGTGCGCAGCCCTCCCGCTGTGGCGGTCCCTGGGCAGCCCGCACCGGGCAGTCGCGACTGAACGGTGAGCCGTAATTGGCCTGTGGCTTAGGCGAGAGCAGACCGTATCGCGTGTTCAGGTAAGGACATGCAAGGGTTAACTTAATTCCCTTGATCTATCCACTCTGAACTGGAGCTTTGATTAACATTGGTCTGCAAAATGTAACTGTAGCAAATTCAATTAAGGGGAGCACATTTCTTCAACTTTTAATTAGATCTACCCTATTTGTCTAATGTTTAATATAACATAAAAAGCTGCTCAGGTTCCAGAGGGAAATGAAAATAGATTTAGATGTAAGCTTAGCTTTTAAAAATACAACAGACTAAAGTTCTTTGTTCCTCAGCATATATTATTGCTGCATCTATACCCTCAAAGGACAGGAGGAAAACAATTTTACCTGTAAAATTGCAAACATAACACTGTGGTATTTATGTAAGATTTTCCTATAACCTTTAATTAGTCACAGGGTACCGAACATACAGGTTGTAGCCCAGGTTTGATGCACTACTGTGCAGGCTACTGTTAGATTTCTGTTGTTCTAAGAAAACTTGAGAAAGTACTAATATATCCCACAACTATTTAGATGATTTCAGTTAGTACATGAGAGTGAAAGTTATCTACATTACATCTTAATGTGATAAATGGCAGATGTTGGCAAAGAGAGGACCCCAGCAAAGAGAGGAGCCCGTATGCCATCATTAGTAGGTAAATGAGAAAGTAATGAAGCTCCCGGGCATATCTCTTAGGTGACTTACTATGCCTTCAAATGAACTGCATCCTGCCATTCCCTGCCCATACTTTCATGGTGGGATTTGCCTCTAAAAATCACAGCCCTTTTGCAGTTCAGTTCGAATAGACATTTTCTGATTGCATCAGTGCTAGACGTGTTTTTAGGTCTCTTAGGCAAAATACCAGTTTTTCTTTTACAGGCACATTAGATCATGAGAGGGGAAAGGACAGCAAATGCAAACGAAGTTATATTCTTAAATCTTGCTGGGCTATGGAAAGGAGAAACCACCATAATTTAAACTGCATGTGTAGAAGTGGTCTCCTGTGCCTAGATTACCCTGTCTGATGTAAAAATGTTGCTGTTTTCTCTCTCCCAATACAACAGAGATTGAGGACTGTTTTCTCTAGGATCATTTATCTGGTCAGTTAAAAAAACCCACACGTTTCAGTGCTAGTAATTATGAAGACTTGATGCTGAGTTCCTAACAGCCACACAGCCAGAAGTCTGTAGGAGTCTGACATTCACAAGGCATGACACATCATACCCTGTCTTAGTATTTGAGCAAAGACAAGAAACATCATTTAAGCCCAATGGCCCCTCCTTAGTGTAGAGAAAGTAAGGAACAGAAATGCTATTTAGCAGTAGCCCCGAAGAGTATACCATCACTTTATCGCTCTCTGACTGTGGTAGTCCGTACATGATTATTCTGCTACGTTCAGAAAAAAAAAAAAAGGGGGAAGCTCTTCTAAGGGTGGGAGAATAGTAGGAGAGATTTCACCTGATATTTTCTGAGCTTAGTTGTTTGCAATAAACAAATTGCTACAGATGCCGCACATGCTTCCTTCAGTTCCTTCCAGGTTCGTTTATTGATAGAGAAAGAGGTTTTATTTCACTACTGAATTCTCAAGGAAATGGATATTTACTATCCAGTCATTATGTTAATTATACCAAAGAAGCTGGGAGAGTTGAGGAATAACATACATATCCTGAATGGAAAAGGATGTTCTAGAAGAGCTCAGGAGCCATTTGATGAATGCTTAGAGTGCTAGCCAAATGCTAGCCACTAAACTCATGAATCATAGATCACTGTATTTATTACTGTGCAGGTTTTTCTGAATTTTTTTTTAATGTGCTCTAGTGCATCAGAAGAGAATTTTAAATAGTGTCTACCATTCGTAAGTTCCTACTAAGGAATCCTATTAAGTACAAATGAAGAATTAGACTTTTATATTCTTCATGTGCCTTGTTTTTAATTTAGACTTTGACTGAGCTAGAGGTACATGAGGTCTGGAAAGAATTTAAATAAAACACCAAGGCAAGAAATTATGCAATGTTTGTCTTTGCCATTTTCAGTTTTTATGCTCTGTATACTGTATTCTTGGACCTATTCTGGCAAGTTTTATGGCATATAAAGAGCAAATACTAGAACGACAGTCACTGAACTGAGGCTAATTCAGAAGCAACAGCAGTTGTTACATGTAAAAAACCCGGCAGTCAGGGCTCTAACTTTGGGCCCAAGCTGCCATCAGTTTCCTTTTGTATGTCAACCTTTGTGTGACCAAGCATCACAACTTCCACTATTAGATGTACAAGATGGGAAGGCAGGTAAGTCATGAGAGCAAATCAGTGGCAGGTGAATGAGTAAATGATACTGGTGGCATGTTAATTTAACAGGTAGAGTCTAGATCTGTAAATTATTTGTTTGAACTGTGACTGTCATGATTCACTGCCCTTGTGTTGCACAAGATCACACCTGTCTTTAATAGGAAGATGCTTTTATTTTATTGTTCATTATCATGTAATTTACTCCTGTTTTCTCTTTGATTTGGTCTTTTCCATCCTTAAGTTTCTCATTTCGCAAAAGGTTCCTTTGCATGAAGACAAATGAATTGGCTTGTGCTTAGGAAAATGGAACAGCTTTTCAAATTAAGTTCCGATTGCCTGAGTTAAGGCACATGTTTCTGAAACTTCTTTTAGCAAGTTAAATGCATGCTCTTGATTGTTTTGGGGTTTTTTTTCTAGTTGACTGGGAATCCAAGGACCGCTCTGTATAGCTGAAGATGAAACACTCGGAATCCCATTTTTAGTGCTCTGTTGTCACACCCTTGGTATCAGTAAAGCTTCCATAATACATACTGGGTGACAATGTTGTATTTAGAGAGCATTCCCAGTCAGGCAGCCAAATCTGCATCAGAAGAACATAAAAGACAAGAAACCCAAGTGAGAATTAACCTTCAGTAAAATTAATAAACACTGGAGTAACTATTCATCTGTACACAACTAACAAAAGTATCATATGAAGTAAATCTTTCAAGACAATTTTTGTAATAATGTGTGTGTTTGCAACTTGGGTAGAGAGTGCAGAACAAGTGTTGGGGGTTTGTGGTTTAAATTCTAGCTAAAAATCAAAGGGTGAAATCAAAGAACTTGTTAGTGCGCTCACTGACGTTTGTCTAAGTGTGTTATTTGATTTCATTGTTTTCTTCTGTTTGATCTGTACACATCTGCTGCTGCTTCTAGATTGTTTAGGCAGAGATGGTCTCTTTTAATCTGCATTTGTATAGCAGCTGACACTGAGAGCTCCTGCTCTGTGCCCTGGGCTCTTGGACACTGTGGCAGCAGAAATGAAAATGAGAACAAAAGTACTCTTTTATGAGGGGGTGTTAAAAGCGTAGCCAAACCAACCTGCATAAGCTTTGCACAGATGTCAGCTATGTAATGCAAGGACTGATCTGAGTCAGTGTCAGTCTGTTCCCCTGTAGATGGTGCCCCGAGTTCAGGGATTCTCTTTTGGGTTGTCAACTCTGCCTCCCTAATCCTGCTCCCTACTTTGATAGTCAGTGTTCACCAAGGTGGTCAGCAGGATGGTATTCTAGAAAATTGTTCTTTCAGTGTGGGTAAGATGATCTGGACTGAAGTCCCGGTTCTCTTTTCAGGTGGAATTTACTGTATAAAATGCCAATCACTGAACCCTTAGCTTCCAGAGCACCCAGATATTGCCAATTTCCTTACCTTATGGTGGTAGACATTATGGCTTCCCCATGTAAAATTTCTAATCCGTGGTGAGCATATGCATCACATGGATGACTGTGTAATAAAAAGAATGTGAAGTGGGATTTATAATTGAATTTTGAGGAGCTGACCTTGCAAAGGAGGTCAGTAATGATAGTCAGTGTTACCTCCAAGGCGAGGGTCCAGATTGAAACAATGTCTTTTCACATGGATACAAATGATTATGACAATATGCATAAGAGAGGACATCCCATTGCATCCAATAAAAAATAAGGATGACTCCATTTGAGAGACTGGAATGAATTGCCTATTCAATGCAAAATATGCTTATATTTACACCAACCTGGCAGTGGAATGAGGCTGAATAGTATGAGTATTAGAACATATATAGAAGTGAAATGGAGCTAAAACCTTATGGCTTCAGGCTTCCTAAATTTCATGTCTCTAATTTGAGATGTCTGCAAAACTTTCACCATGCAGCAGACATACAAAAAAGATCCCTCAGAAAGCCAGCCCAGCCATGAAACACGGCGAGTTCTACCACCCAACTATGC
The DNA here is from genome assembly GCA_013397135.1 of Pachyramphus minor. NCBI lineage: Eukaryota > Metazoa > Chordata > Aves > Passeriformes > Tyrannidae > Pachyramphus > Pachyramphus minor. The sequence goes on from VYXB01001465.1 coordinate 97,293, forward strand.
CAAACAGACCAAGAACTTCCATGTGAATTAAAAATGGGATAGGGTTATTAGGGTAAAGAAGTAGTTAATGTATTTTAAATTTGAGAAAATACTTTTGAATATCAGTAACCTGATAAATAATTCTCAAGGGAGTTTGTTTTCATTTAGCTCACACTGTCATGTCATTCAAAGCCACAGTGAAATTACCCTAGTATTTATATTTAAAATGCCAACCATGAAAGTGTCAGAATTATTTTTTTACAGTAGTCACCATTTCATAATAATTTCTGTCCTTTTTAAAAAATGTATTTATTTCTCCTACAGAAATGCAGTCACTGTACAAGTCTGATGTTTAAACTACTGTTGGGCTTAAAAGCTTGCAAACCACATGGATAAATGAACTGGAAATTATGTATCATTAATATAATTACAAGATTTTTGAATTTTGCTTTCTTCGTAGCTATGTTTTCTCCAGTATGCAATATGGTAAACCTTTGGCAATTCTGTCTGTCAGCAACATCATTTTGTTTGCAAACTGAAAGAATTGTTTTGTTTCCCTTATTGCTTTTTCTATAGCGTATGTTGTAGTCTTCAAAGAATTGCATGAGAATAAGAAGGGAATAGAGCTCTCCAACTGTAAGTGTTGTAAAGATGATAAGGTCGGTGGTAATGTCTCTTCTGCAAACCTTGATAGATATTTATCCATGTCAAAGCTGAATTTTTAGTTATTACAGTATGCTAATGAAAAGAAGGCCTTTCTTGCTTTTTAAAAAATTTAGGCAAAGAAAAATAAATCCTACCCAGTGAACCTAATTCTCCTCACAGTTAGACAGGTATAAATCTGTAGTAAGACCTGCTGTCTTAAAAGCACAGTTTCCATTACTGTTATCTTCTATAAATCAAGCTATCTCAGGGACCTAAAGAAGTTAATGTACCAATGCATAATTTTAATTCAAGTACTGAACTGAAATATGAAGTTTTAAGGTAACAGTGACTTGAGTTTCACACTGAGGGACATAGTTTCTTCCTTACTCAGTATTTCCTACTTAGTCTGGGGCAAGATCATCTTTCCTAGCTGCTAATAAACCTGTGATTGAGAATCCCCTGTCGCCTTCCTAGAATTTTTGGGTTTGGCCTCTTCAGTTGCCAGTCCTCTTACCTTCCTTCTCAGTCCTTTCTATTCATCTTGGAATATATTTTGAGATAACATTACCAATCCTAAGTGAGAAATGGTCTGAACAGTCACAGTCTTCCTCTTCAGCCTTGACATTAGACCTGTTTCTGCAAGAATCAGCATTGGTCCTTTTCTCTTAGGGGTGGAAGTAAAGTCTGCAGTAAGAATTACGACCGATGATAAGGTACAGTAATAAAGTAGTTCCTGTTGAGAAATGGAAAAGTTACTAAGTCAATGGTTTGGTTTTTCATTCTTGTTTTTATGTGAACAGAAGTAGCTAGTCAGGAATGTTACTTAATGGATAGAAGGAAAAAAAAAAGAATAAAAAGAGACTAAAAAGCAATATAGGATGGAGATAATAAAGTATAGAGATTCTCATCACCAGAAGCTCATCCTTGCCCACACTGAGATTGGACTAAGAGCTTGCTAGCTTAAGCTCAGTAATTTGATCCTAGCGGGAAGTTCAGCCCAAAGGAGTATTTGGTACTAATTAGTTTAAGGATTTTGGCCGATATCTCCTTGTCCTTAAGGGTGGATTTTTAAAGAAATGGTGGTTTCATATGGTCTTTGATGTTGGAACTCTAAATTAAAATGTTCTTTCTAAAGATGAGAGCCTAGATTAAGTTATTCTGGGATTTACAGTGAAGTCCTTCATGCCTTAACTTTCTTCCTTCTGCTGGAATCTATGGCCTATGCTTTCCCCATCATAATCACAGAAAGGCATTATCATCATTATTCCCTCATAAATACAAAGGTATCTGCAGAATAACCTGTGGGATTTATTAGAGCAACAGTCATTGCTCCTAAGTTTAAAAAGGCCTGTTGAATGCTAAGGGTTTTTACTAACTGACTGTTCAGTTTGGCTTTCCCTCTGTAAGTTGTTAAGCTTTATCTCTGAAGAAATTGATTTTTTTTTTTTTTAAGGAAACTGGCCATGCCATTTTTGTCATACAGCGGTTCATAAAAATGTCTACATTTGACTTTTCCTGCAAGATTTATATTAATTTGCTTTCCCTTGTACTCTAATTTAAATAGAACTTATTTGATTTTTTTGGTCACTTCTGAAAAATCCTTGGGGTTTTCTTTGGAGAAAAATAGTTATTTGCAGAAGTTATTTACAGTTTAATTGCTAGTTTAATTACAATCTAATGTCTCATTTACTGTGACACATTATATTCTGCAGGTTGAGCTGTGATAGATTATAGGAGTCACAGTGGCAATAGATTCACTTGTGTCTGGAGCTGGACAGCCTTGCACTGTTGTCAGCAGACCTGCCCTGAAAAACTGCACTGACCTTCTGGTGATGATCAGAAGGTGAAAAATGCTCTAACCAAACCTATTTTGGGTACTTCAGTATTGTGGTGTTTTCACACTCCTGATTTTTGCCACTGACACATAGTCCACTGACTTTCTGTACTGCCTGTATGTTGGTGAACACAAAGAATCATAGAATCAGAATCATAGAATCAGCCGTGTTGGAAAAGACCTCCAAGATCATCAAGTCCAACCCTTCATCCAACACCGCCATAGTTACTAGACCATGGCACTAAGTGCCACATCCATCCTCAGCTTAAAAACCTCCAGGGATGGAGAATCCACCACTTCCCTGGGCAGCCCATTTCTATGGGCTAATCCAGAGGGATTACCCTCTCAGTAAAGAATTTCTTCCTAATATCTAACCTAAACCTCCCCTGGCAGAGCTTAAGACCCTCTTGTCCTGCTGCTGGTTGTCTGTGAGAAGAGACTGACACCCACCTGGCAACAACCTCCTTTCAGGTAGTCATAGAGAGTGATGAGGTCTCCCCTGAACCTCCTCTTCTCCAGGCTAAACAACCCCAGCTCCCTCAGCCTCTCCTCATAGGAGTCGTGCTTGAGTCCCTTCACCAGCTTCATTGCTTCTCTCTGGACCTGCTCCAGCACCTCAATGTCCTTCCTGAACTGAGGGGCCCAGAACTGAACACAATACTCCAGGTGTGGCCTCACCAGTGCTGAGTACAGGGGAAGAATCACTTCCCTGCTCCTGCTGGCCACACTGTTCAGGCCAGGAGGCCATTGGCCTTCTTGGCCACCTGGGCACACTGCTGGCTCATGTTCAGCTTCCTGTCAATATTCAAGGAATGTCAACATTTGGGGGCTGTCCTAGAAAAAGCATCTCGTAGCATGAGTACAGAGACTAGCTGATACTTTCAGCTTGTTTTGTCTCACTTTCATCACTGTGGATCAGTATCATGTGTGGCCAGCTTATTGTCCTCCACAAGGGTCTCAAAACCTATGTACCCTTCTGGAAGGACCTCTAACCCTCACTGTCATACTACAAAGAACTGTATTTGTAGTATACAAAGATCCATGTGAAGTTCTGTTCCTATTTCTGGTGCCAGTTAGAGAGCTATGAGAGGAAAAAAAGATTTGATGCATCCATGTGCTAAATTTCATAATCATGAAGATTTGCTGCTAATAACATTTAGACATGTATTTATAAAATAGCTACAGTTGGGAAACACATTTCATCATCTGCTCTAACCACATGCTCAAAGCAGTTCCCAAAAGAACAAGTTCCTCAGGGCTTCACTCAGTCAAGGTCTTAGTGTCTCGAAGGATAAGGTTCCACTGGCCTCACTCCAGGGTGTCAGTGTCCTCCTTGTATTGCAATGCCCAAAACTGACATAACACTCCAGATGTGGTCTTCCAAGTACTGTATAGAAGGGATAGATTGCTTGCCTTGACCTGGCTCTTCTCTTGCTGATACAGCTGAGGATATAATTGGCCACTTTTGCTGCAGCAATATGCTGCAGGTTCATGTTTGTGGTTCAGAGTCACAGCTATAAATTGAGAAACTGAAAGGCTGTGCATGCGCATGTGTGAAACCTGGATGGGTTGGAATTTTCTAAGTCAATGCTTTGTGAAATGCTTTATGTTGGTTGACTATTTGCTTTAAACTTTTACCAAGTTCACTTATTTTCCAAAGTTTGCCAGTAAAAGTGTGTTATTTTGACCTCCTGAGAAGTGTCATAATGTTTCTGCCACGTGCAGGCTTGAAGTATAAAAGAACTGAAGGCCCTTTTAATCAATCTGTTAGGTGGATTTTTGTAGCCTTGTATATTTTTAATGTAAAACCCCTTCAGTGAGTTCATGATAAGAGCCTGGGGTTTTACAGCATGTCCATCTTTGATCAGAACCAGCCAAAAATGGGTCAGCTTCCCACACCTCCTTCCTGAAACTGGTCTCAGGGAGGCCATGAACCAGTCTGTGAGGGACCACCATTCCTCCTGTTACAGAGCTGTGATCGTCTGCTAGTGATATGAACATTGTTTATGGTTCTGAAAAGTTGGGGATGCCTGGCACTGGAGGAGTATAGGAATTCTTCTGAAAGTGTTCAGTTATGGATAATACGTAGGATGTCTGTGAACATCTTTGTGATCTTAACAGTAGATTCTCCTAGCTCAAACTAATGACCAGGAATGACTTCTTTCTTAGATCTAGAGCTTCAGAGGGGTACACCAAACACTTGGCAGATGCAATTATTCTTGTCCTGAAATTCACTGGCATCCTGAAAACCTGCTTTCAGCTGTGCCAGGCCTGGAGAGGGACATTTCTCCACTATCAGAAATTAATTTCACTTGTTCAGAGTTTCCAGACAGCAGAGAACAGACTGCACCCAGATGCAACTATGACTCAGTCTATCCTGGTAGGAGGTTAGGACTTGCTTAGCAGATTTTGTCCTGGTTCTTCTGGTGGAAGAGTGGAAATGAATGATCATTCATAGGCAGGATGTTGGCAGAGCAGATTTAGATCACTGTGATGCTCTGTGGGCTTTGGGAAGCAGAGAACAACCCTGTACTTGGGACAGTCACACATGTGTTTGAAACAGAAATTCAGGGTGAATAACCACAAAATAATGGTTTGTAATTATCTGTAACTAAGATTTTGTAGTGAGAGGAAACCAATGTGGAATGCAATCTACAGACTGCAGTGATGTAGATGCACCTGATGCACACATCTTGGATGGACACCTGAATGTGCACCAATGTCCTGCTCCCAAATACAGTACTAAGACCATGAATCACCTTTATAAGGTATACTTATTCAATACTTGATGTAGACCTAGATTTATTCTTAGGTTTTTCATTTGCATTCATATAATCCAGCCTTGGAATAGATATCTTAGCACCTTTTCCTTGCTTACTCTTTCTACTTTCTCATCTTACATTAGAAACTTCCTCTCCAAGGCGCCATGCACAGATACATACTGAGAGGATGGTACTCATATTTTCTACAATGAAGTGTTATGAGCTCTATGATGTCTGATATGCTTACCTCTACTACAATAGTGAGAAAGCCTCTATAGTAGTAATAAAGCTAGTACAGAGTAGTAAAGCTAGTATAGCAGTGTTAAAATGAAATTAATATAAAAGTAACACAAATCAATATATTTTGTAATATAAAACAGAAATAGTGTATAAAATAAAATAGTAAATCAATTAGCAAAGCTATTATAGCAGTAATAGTACAGTATAAAGGATATATACTATAGCAGCATAGTATAAAGTAAATTTTGTAGTAAGGCTACTATAGCAGTAGTAAAGCTAGTATAGCAATTAAGAGACTCTTCTCTTGGCCTGGAGAACATACTGTGAGTTTAAAGTTTGTTTTGGAATTCGAGTTTGTACTGTCCAGAAAAAGATGAAAAAGGCTCTTTTTGATACCATTCTTTTTAACTTCAAGGAGTTGCTGGGATACCCTGAAGCAATCTTAAAATATGCAAAAGTCTTTCACTTTCACAGTAAGAACTACATTTTTAATATGGTTTCAGTAACAGTTCCTTCTATCATACTTTTCCTGCAGAAAATTGTGTATGTTTATTCTTCTAGTTAAAAAATATATCAAATGCATTTTTCCATGATAGAAAATATAGCAGAGTAATCTTTGCCTTCAGGTCATAATACTTGAGAATTGGAGAGTCAACTGAACTTAAATTCTCCTAATAAGCCACAGAAAAGTGACTAATATAACGATAAACATAATCTCTGCTCTTGCTGGAACCATCAGTACTATCTGAGATGGAATATTATTACTATTCATCATCAATATCCCCTGCCTCAGGATGTCATTTCTAAGGTGATTTTGTCATCACTATTTTTTTTCCGTTTTTGGTTTCTTATCTTGTCTTCTTTATCCTTGCCATAATATTTATAACATTCCACACAGGAACTGTAATTAAGCCTTTTCTTTGCTCTATGTCTTCAGTCTCTAATTGTATTGTATAATGTTATAGTCCTAAAGTAGAACAATAAGAATCGACTAATATAAACTTTCGGGAAGGCTTTCACAGGTACATTTTGATTTGAATTGTGTAATAACTTGCACTGACATACAGTTAAGCTTATAATGGTGTACTGAGATCTCTCCACAGATATTACAAGAATATGGGACCTTTGTGACTTAGAATTTCTAGAATCAAGTTCTTGGTGAAAGAACCCAGGTAATCTGAAGTTTGAGGTTGCTTATGACAAATTCTCTTTTGACATCTTCAAAACTGAATACATCTTTACATTTAATTAATACATTTAATAATTTAAATGAAAGTAATTCTGGTATTTTCTGGCCTTTATACTTTCTAATGTGAGAGAGATGTTTGGCAGTGGGAGTAAAGGGGTTCTGTTTGCGTTGGGTTTTTTTGTTTAATTTTTGTTTGTTTGTTTGTTTGTTTTTGTTTGTTTTGTTTTGTGGGGGTTTTTTTGTTTTGTTTTTAATTTTCATTTGCATGTCCATGGTTGCATTTAGCTATATTGTTTTACTCCAAGTTCTCTAAAGTTCTTCCTCTGTTTTTCTTTCCTTAACCCTGTGTGTAATATTTAAATAACATTTGAATTAGACTTCCTATATCTGACTCTGTATACAGATTGCATTATTTAGCCTAAATTGTTTGTTATGAAACTCCTAAAAAATCTGTTGCTTACAAGATGACTGACAGTTTGGGGATGTGTTCTTATTGTTTTCAGTTTGGACATTTTAATGCTTTCAATGCAGATTTAATAGAACCCACACTTTTCCAATTAGAACTAATTTACAAGAGTGAAAGTAGTTTGGTCTTTGACTATCCTTTCTTCTCAAATTCAAACCTTTTAACTATATCCCTTAATTGACTTCTGATTCTTTATATGTTTACTTGATGGCATTGACCCCAAGAATACTGACCCTTCACTTTCATCCTAATCTAGCAGTCTAATTTAATGTCAGCCTTTATGGCTACTCACAAGCTGCTGAGTCTCAAGTACCTTTCTAGAAATTGCCTCTGTGTTTTTGGTGTCCCTTGACAGATTTTTTTTTTTTTAATGCATTGCTCAGGTTTAGCCTAATACTTATATTAAAAATATAATAAAATTTATAAGTCTTTATTATTATAATTCACTTTAAATAAAATTTGCTGATTTTTTAAAAAATCCAAAGAGGCTTACGTAGATAGGCACAAAATCACTGCTTGTAGCATCAAAAAGCTATATGTTTCTTAAAATGGTTTTGCTTGTTTTCACATCTCAAGGATTCAGGTTGGCCCTTACCTTGGCAGAACCAGTTTGCTGTTAAAACTAAGGCAGAATTGGAACCTGTGTGCCAAAACCAGAGACGTGTCCTCAGAGAAAGGTCATCATGCAGTAGGAAACAGAGCCATTTTACATGGGGTCAAGTTTACCTAAGAGTAGAGATCCACGATGCTCTTACTGATGCTCAGTCACTAATTAATTGAAGAAGGATAGCCAATCTGTAAGTGACAGGTTCCCAGTGGAACTCATCTGGAGTACAAGATGGTAGGGAGGTAGAGGAGGACTCCAAAGACTCTAGATTCAGGTTGCCATATTATGGCTTGTCTGTGCCAGGCTGCCCTGACTAGCACAGGTTTTTTAGAGGTTCTGTCTGTAGGGTGTAGGTAGGGTTCCAGGTGATAAACTGCCCTACTGCTTTGGGTTTGAGAGGGTAGGCCTAACTGCACTCCCAGTCACCCAGGGTCTTGACTAAGAGGCTTAGAGATCATATTCACATCAGGGCCGTGCCCGCCTCAAGCGGTATCTGCCATAGCAGATACAACAGGAATACCAATCAGGAAAGATGCAGTTGTAAAAACTGATTTGCCTGAAGCTTTTCCTAGCAGCTGTCAGTAGCTCCTAGGTTGTACTAGAACCACATAGCGTCCTGCTCATAAACAAACTCTCAGATGTCTTCTTTTACTAAAATGCCAGTCATATTATAGCACTAGAACACTTTTAGTGTAATTGGTTTGCATTGGCATCTGTAAGTTTCTGATGTCTGTTTTGCATATCTCTGTCTCTGATTTCACCATAATCTCTTCTACCATTTTTGTTTTTTCAATAATTCATAGCTTGTAGTTTGAAAGTCCATCTGCTAATTTTAAAAGCAGATTTTTCTCTTTCCAATCAGAAGAAAAACCAGCAGAATCAACATAATGTAGCTGGAATTTAGGTAATTGGATACATATTTACAGAGTTCAGGCACTTTCCTTTTCACAGGCAAAATTTGCAAGCTAGTTTAAAGATGACTGTCCCCCAAAATGCGCATGTTATCATTGCAGGAAACAAGTTATTTGGAATGATGCAACGTGACATGAGTCATGCAGTTTAAACTTCATTCCAAATTAATATGCCACATTTTGCTTATTTGTTATATTTCAAGTGCACAGTTTTTAAAAAACTGTACACATTGGTATTGTAGTTTGCCCATAGTAAAACAAAAAATGGAAACAAAAATTCAGCTTCAGACAACTCGTTTTCTCTTGACATTGAGTGCTTTTCTCAGCTCCACTCCGAGCCTCTGGATTTTGTGAATATTTCAGATTTATTTTTTCACTTATTTTACATTTGCAGCTTAAAAACATTATTCTGTAAAGCTTGAAAAAAACAGCACCCAAGTGTCAAATAACACAGGAGCAAGTATTATCCACAAATTCATGTCTTTTTCTAAATTTCATTTTCAAGCCAGTATTTTGATTTTTTTTTTAATAGTTGAAGTTGGCAGTACTAAAGATTCTCAGATCCTCTCCAATCTAGTCACAATACCAATATGCAAGAATTAACATTTGCTGAACGTCTAACAAATCAGTATCAGAGAAGAAAGATGAACGAAAAGTTATTTGACTTTATATGACCACTCCAAAGACAAAGAATAACTTTTCCATGCTGTCATATTAATTATATTAAGGTAAACACTGAACAGCCAGTATTCCAAGATGCTTAGGAAAAGCTACAGCAACTTCTAAATGAAATAGAGGATAGTAGAAAATAGTAGCAATAGTAGCATCTTCCTTGAAGAGTCAGAAAACTGTTTCACTCTTCCCAAAATGTTTCCCTGTCTAAAATCAAATAAGAGGATTTAATCTAACAATTGTCAGGATGACAATGTATATTCTGAAAACTTCTTAGGAAGCCTTCCACAGTGACCCCTTTTCCTCTGTAGAAGCATGCTCATCTCACTAACTTGCACTGGATTTGCTTAGGTGCAACATCTTTGTGTAATTTAGTGGCCTGGCGTGAAAGTGCCACAAATTCTGACAGTATTGCTTTGTATAAGAAGATAAATTTTTTAACTCAGTTGAAAATGTAAGATTTTCTTCTATACCTTTCCTGTATATTCTATATCTTTCCTCTATATATTCTATACCTTTCTTCTATATATGCTGCATCCAGTTGGTGGTCGGTCAGTGGTGGTGTGCCCCAGGGATCAGTGTTGGGCCCAGTTCTGTTTAATATCTTTATTGATTATCTGGATGAGAGGACTGAGTGTACCACTGGCAGATTTCCAGATGACACCAAGTTGGATGGGGGTGTTGATCTGCTGGAAGGCAGGAGGGCTCTGCAGAGGGACCTGGACAAACTGGAGAGATGGGCTTCAAACGAGATTCAAAGAGAGATTCAAACGGGATGAGGTTCAACAAGGCCAAGTGCCAGGTCCTGCACTTTGGCCACAACAACCCCCTGCAGTGCTACAGGCTGGGGACAGAGTGGCAGCCCAGGCAGAAAGGCAGTGTGCCCAGGTGGCCAAGAAGGCCAATGGCATCCTGGTCTGAATCAGGAACAGTGTGGCCAGCAGGAGCAGGGAAGTGATTCTTCCCCTGTACTCAGCACTGGTGAGGCCACACCTGGAGTACTGTGTCCAGTTCTGGGGTCCTCAGTTCAGGAAGGATACTGAGGCTGGAGCAGGTCCAGAGAGAAGCAACGAGGCTGGTGAAGGGACTCAAGCACGAGTCCTATGAGGAGAGGCTGAGGGAGCTGGGGTTGTTTAGTCTGGAGAAGAGGAGGCTCAGGGGAGACCTCATCGCTCTCTGTAACTCCCTGAAAGGAGGCTGTAGCCAGGTGGGGGTTGGTCTCTTCTCACAGACAACCAGCCGTAGGACAAGAGGGCATGGTCTTAAACTGTGCCAGGGGAGGTTTAGATATTTGGATATTAGGAAGAAATTTTTTACAGAGAGAGTAATCAGGCATTGGAATGGGCTGCCCAGGGAAGTGGTGGATTCACCATCTCTGGAGGTTTTTAAGCTGAGACTGAATGTGGCACTTAGTGCCATGGTCTAGTAACTATGGTGGGGTTGGATGAAGGGTTGGACTTAATGATCTCAGAGGTCTTTTCCAACCCATCTGATGCTATAAATTCTATATTCTATACATTTCCTTCTATACATTTCTCAGTAAATGTGACTGCTGTCTGATGGTTTAGAACTCCAGAGCTTTTTCTAGTTTGAGGTTTTCTTCACCAGTTCAGCTATCTGTTCTTATGTTTCTAACTATTTGGGTAATATTATGTTAATTTGGTCTAGAATTCATACATTCCTGAGGAGTCTTCACAGAATCTGTAAAATACAGTTGACAAGACTATGAGTGTTTTCATATCCTTGGTTTTGCAGATATCTGTAATGGTTCTTAACCATTTGCCTAATCTTTGTGATACCCATGCAATCATTTCACTTTGCCACAACTTACATGGGAGTTGATCTAGACTCTGCCCATCTGCTAGTGATACAGTAATAATCCTTCACACTGTTTCTATGATGCTTTTTTTAGATCACATCACTATTTGCAATTGAAGTAGGACATGGCTCCTGTCCTGTGGACTTTAAAAGAAGCCAGTTTAATTCCAAGCCCATGGGATATCAGAGTTGGAAAACAGGCAAGATTAGACATTTAGACTGCTTCGTATCTGAATAAAGTGGGAGAGCTCTTAATTCTTTCAGTATTGCCCTTCTTTGCTCAAAACAAATTATATTATCTCATGGTTAACAAATTTAACCTCTTTCACTTTGAGACTACTGGAATGCAGATTTCTTCCCTCTAATCAGATGATTTGCTCAAAAGATTAAATCTTTTATTCTAAAGAAAACAAGTGCATCATCTCAAATGCTTGAAGGATCAAAGCAGGAGGTATGTCTCCTTAATGAATGATTTTGAAACTTTTGGACAAAACAATGTCAGTGCAATAAAATGAATCTTGCTCTGCCTGAGGGCAGTATAGAAAACCAAATAGTGCTTATATAAATATACTTCAGAAAGTGTAATAGCAAAAAGATGAGGAAAAAGGTGGTAGAGAAAGCTTTTGCAGGCATCAAGGTCTTGATGGGGCTCTGATGGATTTCTGGCTGTAAATGCAGATTTCTGGATTCAAACTGACTTGATAACTCAGTGAATTAATAAACAGCTTCTTCTCTGTTCTGGTGCTCATGGGTGAGCAGAAAGTTTATTGGCCTTGTAAGCAGAACAGGTAGCCAACCAGGAATGCTTTGGAGATATTTTTAAAAGGGAAGACAAGTGTTTATTTCCTTTCCAAATAGGAATTCATTTTGGCTTACCTACCTTTATCTTTGATCCCCTGCCATTCTCTTCTTTTAGCCTTCCCATTTTTCTTCTTTCAAATAATTTTTCTCTAATATAGCTCCCCAAAATATGCTTGATTCACTGATGTTGGCAGAAAATGCCAATCTGTTTAAAATCGAATTCTATAGGAATATATTTGTTTCAATGAAACTACAGCTGAAAGCAATTATGGGCTCCGATTCTGAATCCCTGTAACAAAATTAAAATTTAAAAATCCCATGAGCTTTTCTAGCTAGTAGGTTTTAAGTTAGTGGCACTCTATTGGGAATGGAGGCTGCAAGTTCAAGTCCCGTTCCATCCTATTTGGAACTGGAATTGGAACAGAAAATTGGATCTGGGTCATCTGCATTTCAGGCAAGTGCCCTGCTCAGCAAGCCCAGAAGTCAGCATCACTTATCGAACAAATGTTTTTTATTTAATCAAGTCTTGAATAAGAGGGATTTAGCTTCTTCCATGCTATGCAGAGGAGGCACTGGTACCTGGCCCCCCATGCTCCTCTTGCTGTCCTGAGCCATGTGGCAGTTCCAGGAGCAGACTATCAGTTTCAATAGACCTGTTCCTTTCTAGTAAGTGAATATCAAAAGCCTTGCTAAACAGAATTTTTACCCCGCTGGCACTCTCTGAAGCTCTGGACTGTCACTCTCTTTGGCACTGCAGAGATCTTCTGCCTGATCCCAGAGATGAAGGCAGGAAACATGGAGAGGGAACTGAGGAAATGCTGGCTCCCCATTCCCCCTTGATGCTTAGCCTAATCACAGCCCAACCTTCCATTCCCAAGTCCAAGGCTGGAAAATAAGAGGAGGCTCTGGTGCCCAGATAATAGGGGCAGCAGAAGTTGCCTGAAGCAGTTTTCTTACCGGAAAAGGCTGGTAAATGGAAATTTAGAAGTTTGACATCTACTTGAAGTATTGAAGTCTTGTGTTTACTTCATTCTCTCCCTGGATTTACAAGTGTGGGCTGTTTTCATCCAAACTTGAAGAAAAAGCACAGGCAAACTGGCACGTGTAGTAACCGTCATCTTCCTAACTTATATAGGCCTATTATAAAGACCTATTTTAGGTTTCCTTTTTCTCACAAAAGACATGTTAAACTCATTTTTTAAGGGCTTTACAGTGTAATCAAACCAGCTCAGTACAGCAGTCATCTCCATCTTTTTTCCCATATTATTACAAAATCTGCTTTCAAGTGTATGCCCCATTGCATTTTTGGAATTCTGCAGATTATAAATAAAAGCATCTTTTCTTGAAAGAACCTCCTGGCAAGTTCTTTCAACAGGAGCTTCTCTGCACAGCATTAGAGAATGCAGTGTAAAGTTCACTGTTACAGGAAAAATGTTCCTCTCATTTATCAAAGGATTACTTTAGGCACATTAGTTTTAGACATACCTTTAAAAGGTTAAGTGTTCAGAAAACTCAACAAAATCCTTTGTCTTCTCAATCTGTATGTTTGCTTTGCCCCTTTCAGGCTATAACTTGGTTTTGTTCCATGTTTGCTTATTGAACATGTTTTCTAAATGCACACAGATCAGCCTCAAAACACTATTTGTTCACATGTGGGTATGGCCTTATCTCAAAGTGCCAGGTGGACAGCAAGAGAGCTATGTGAAAAGTAGAGTTTTTCATTTGCACTTTCTGACAAGTCTGTCTGGGAGATGGGGAGGTATTTGCTTAGTCATTCTTTAGTGGAAGTTGGATTCATTTTCTCAAGTCCAATGGGAAATTCCTATTAGGTGTGCCAGCTTTGTCTGTTGCATGAAACGACAGATTTGTATTAAAATAAAACCATTAGGATTCCAGAGAAAATACTGGTGATTCAAAAAATTTAGTTAAAAGTTTTTTGGCTAACCCTGAGGTGGAGGATTGGTTATAACTTTGTGGTGGGTTGGTTATATAGCACTCAGAGAGTTCCAGAAAAAGGTCCACCAAATGTAAGAAATAATGACATATTCAAAATGTCAGCTAAATTATTATACAAGCCACTTTATCTAAAGTTTTTCACTGTATGACAGGTGTCTTTTCTCCCACATTCCCACAGCAAAATGAAGATCAGTACAGAAAATGAGAATTGATCATAATTGCTGCTGAAATGAAAAAATGATGACCAACGACCTTCTTCATTGATGTGAACAATAATGTTTTCCATGGATAAAATACATACTTTAAGGATTGTGGCTCACAAACAGCAAATCAATAAAGAGAAAGTTCAAACTCTGCCTGCGTACTAAATGTTTGCTGACCAAAATAAGAGGTTAATAGGCAGATCTGTGGTCTGTTGAGCTTTATAATACTTTGCAGTTTGAAACTGTTGTAGAAGTAACCCTCCTGGAATTGACACTATGCACACCCACTGTGTATTTTCATAAACAAACAAGAGAAAAAGGGTTTTTTTTAAAAGTAAGGGAAATAGTACTTAATAAAAAGCACATTTCTTCCTCTGAAGAAATGCGCTCCCAATTGTTTACAGAGATCATTTCTGCAGGAAATTCAACATGCTTCAGCTGGTAAGAAAAAGTGTGACTGTGCCTGTTTGTACACAAATGTTTATAAAGAACCCTTTCTTAAAGAATCTGACCCACAGGATCAAAATGTAAGATAGTTTTTAGATGAGCCACATCTTACTTCCATAAATATTTGTCTTTACTCCTGCCATATAAAAGCATGTGCATGTTGTAGCTCTTGCCAAATGCCATTAAATGAAATTAAAAATACATAGACTGTTATTTTTCAGAATCTGTGATTTCACAGAGTGTTACAACGCGAACTCAAAGAACCCCTTGAGTTCTGTTTAAATTTTATAATATTCTGGTTAATAATGCCTGTTAAAACATCGCGCTAATTTAACTGGGAACATATCATAGATGCTATTTAATGCTTTCATTAAATTAATGTAGATTAGTGTCTTTAATAGATGTTGTTATTGTTAGCAATATCTTAAATAGATGCTGTTATTAAAAAGAGTAATGCAATATTAATTAAAAGCAAGCTACAACTTCACTGACCAAAAAAAACTCCTTGCTTAATGGACACCAAAATATTAGCAGTAACAAAACATTTTCTTGTTTGGTTCACTGTCTTTTGTATTCCACCATTATTTTCCCTTTAGTGTAATGACCTCAACTGTACTATGTAATCAAATGGATACCAAATAAAAGCTTCCATAGTGATGAAATGCTTCTTAGTTTCTTTCTCTCTTTTTTCCGTAGAATTTTTATTTTTAAATTAATAAATACAAAGCTTAAAAGAACCAGAAAAGCATTGTTGTCCAAATTTTATTGGATGGTAATTTCTATGTTTATAGTCTGTATTACATTATTTATATATATTGTTGTTTCATATGTTTATATGTATTTCTGTGTAATTTATTACATAAATGTATCATTTTCAAGACTTTTTTTTTTAATTCAGTCTAATTCATAAAGCCTAAAAGCCATAAAGCTACTGAAAGGCAAGAAATGGCTATGTTTGACTGATGATGTTTGACTGCTGAGATAGAAACATAAAAGTAAGTCCCATGACACATGATGGAGCTGAAGCAACTGCAAAACAGTATGAAAGCCAAAAACCATGGCTTATTGCAAATACCACATTATAACAAATCTTACAGATAATATCCATGCTAATATGGCTTTTCTCCACCTTGAAATGCAAGCTAAAGTGCTCTTATCACCAGAGCCAAAATAATAGATAACTTTGGTTTTTAGCTTGAAAGTCATTGCTTTGCTTTGTCATCACAGACTGGAAAAACACTGAACGGACCTAAATACATGAGAAAGAAAATATCATGAAGATAATGCTCATAGTCACATCGCCGATAGAAAACAAGATTTACATCACTTTGTAGACTCATTTTTCCTGACATTTGTCCTAGCATATTATGATCAAGGCACTAAAGCAGGGGCTGGGAAACACCACAGGAAGGATTAAATTAAATTATTATGTAAACTTACAAAGGAGGACAACTTCCAATTGCATCCTGGCTGCTAGAAACCTTTCAGAGTTTTTTTAGAGAGTGCCTCTTTTTCAATATAGCAAGCTCTTGTTTAGGGATCCCCTGATGATTTTAGCTTGTTTTATTGGGCATGCATTACCCTACAGTTACCATTTCCTTGAACAGAACTAGCTGCCAAGCCAGCAGCTGCTGCCTGTAGCCTAATCACCAGCGCCAGCCAGCAAGAGACCACGACTGAACTGCAAAGAAGGATAATATCATACACAATACACTAAAGTAATATAAGATTGGTACGTGGTTAAAAATCTCAGAGGCAATGCTGATGGGAACCTTTATACCAGATCCTCATATTTCTAATGAAGAACTATTCCAAGAAAGTAAGAGAGCTTTGCATTTAAAGGGAAAAAATAAAAATTACTTCCCTCTAGTAATCCCAGTTGCTTAATATATTTCAGACAGGGAATTCAATTCTGCAAAAACTAAGTGAATTGAACACTGAAAAGATTTTTAAAACAGATTGGACAGGTTTATAGCCTATGTAAAACAAAAATAATCAAATCATATTCATGTGCTAAACTGATTACCTTTAGCTCCAGTACTGCAGAGCAGGCCTGGTCGTAAGGGAATGGAAGGAGAACTGCAAAGGTAGATGGATCACAGTTAGCCTGACACTGACTGGGATTTTTTCCTGATAGAGAAGCAGTGAGAAAGCAGGATTGATGCTCACATTAACAGACCTTTCCTTCCAGAAGAGAATTATCTGATGTTTGCTTTTTTTTTTTAAATTTCAATTTTCAGTTTTTGCTTTATAGAATTATTTACAGCTCAATTGCCAAAAATGCATGTGAATTAATACATGGGATACTATTTGGTAGCTTATAAACCACAAATGTCTCTAAGAACTCTTTGGTTTTTAACTTACAGGCTCTCCCTTCTGTTCATTCTCAGAAGAGAAAAGATATGTTTTTAACTCTTCCCGGTCTCCTACAACCCCATTTATCCAAATCCTTCTGTCTTGTGAGATCAGCTGTGCAGAAAGCGCCAAGAGAATACTAAATGTTATCATGCTGGTTTCAGACTTTACATCTGTTTTGAACAGCTACACCAATGAAAGCAGTGAAGAATCAGACTTCAGTAACTTTTTATATGCAATCTATAGACACCTTTTTTCAATAGGGAAAAAATTGGTTTAATTTCCATAAAATTAACTCATACTATTAATGTTAAATTCATAACTTACCTATGCAGCCTGGATTATACAGGGAAGAGTAGGTAGATATTGTTTTAGTGAGAACCAGAAAGTAAAGTTAAATATTACTGAAGAATTAAAATATATTTTAAATTTGTCTCACCAAGATTGTGTGAGAGGACCATCTGAGAAGCACATTTTATATTTAATTTAATCTGACCTTCTGAGGAAACACTTCTGAGTGCTTCCTTACTTCTAATTTACCACAGGTATTCCTCACTAAAGAAACAAAAGTCAGAGATGCTGTATGTATATGAACTAAGGTTAATTGAAATTTTGTAGATTTGTGATATTCTCATAAAAATTTGCAAAAACAAATGAAGTATACATTTTCTGTCAATATTCTAAATACTTTTGAACCATGTATAACTAAAAGTGTGCTTTTATCAAGGATTTCAACACTATTTTAGGAATATGTTTTTCAGCCAAGTCGCAAATAATAACAACAAAGAAATTAATTTTGGGTGTTGAAAAGCTAAAATAGTTATAAAGCTCTAAAACCAGTCATTTTCAGCTTTGAAATTGGTGCAGATAGAAAACACCCAACACGTTATGCATTCTCTTCCTACAGCAAAATGCCTCATCTGTGGTACACTATTAGAACTAAAAAAGCTGCAACAATAGTCTAGAGAATAGAGGAGTTCCTAAATCTGATGGCTGAGTCATTCCTCTTATTTTTTGGTTCCCCTCAACATGAAAGCCCATTGCTGATCTACCTGCAAGCCAGTGATTTGCAATGCCAAACCTTTCAGGACAAAGTTGGTTCTTAAAGATTCCTTAGTTTTGTTGGTCAAGCTGTTCCTGAATCAAGAAGTGGTGCTTTAAGAGCTGGCACGGGTAAGCAGCACAGCTGTTATGGAAAAACTGGCCATGGGAAAGAATCTTGGGTTGTCTGATAAAGACATGATTCATCTTGTACTCAGAGATGAAAAAAAATTCATTAAAAGATAAAGAAAATTTTGTTACAAAATGTTTTCTCTTTCAAGAGAAGAAACTTGGATAAACTTTGATAAACTGAAGAAATTTCTTAAAGAGTCAAGTTGAGGACACCAGGACATGGATGTGAAGAAAGATTTAAATTCCTTCCAGAATCTATCTAGAATTTATATTGCAAACAACACAGGGGTTAAAAAACCTGCAGGATACAGATCTGCTGGCTGGCTGACTACTTCACAAAGACACTTCACAACAAGGAGAAAGCATATGGAGAAAGGACTAAGGATCTGATGAACAAAGAAACACTTGTTTAAGAGGTCAAAAAGTGCAGGGACAAGAAAGAATTTGAGAAATGTATTTAAATAATAAAAGGTTGTCCACCAATACAAAAAAAGGAGAACAGAACTACCCAGGGTTTCATACAGTAGGAGGAAAATACAAGCTTTGGCATCATGCCTTTGGTATCACAAAGAATTTTTTACTTTTCAAAACTATACTGTGATATAAACTGGAAGGGCAAAGCTCGAGGGTAATGCAAAGAAAATGGGTATAGATACTTTCCACCAATATTGATAGAAATGCCATTATAAACTTACAAAGTTGGTACTGTGTATTTTTAACATTTTTCAGTAAGAACTTTTACTACATGGTTGGAGAATAGAGAAAGTAGCAGTTATATTTCCCATGGAGAATAAATGTGATTCAGACAAGTGCAAACTTGCTATTTTGTCTGCATATGAGATATTAGAACAAATGATGAAGCAGAGGTCATTAGAGACATTGGAGTAAGAGAAAATTAGTGAAGTATGGTGAGAAATGACCAAATGTAGACTGGTAATGTATTTTCTTGACAAATTCAACACAGGAAATCTTAACTACCTTAATGTATGAAGCACCAGATAACTGACTCTAATGTAAAATTGTGTGTGGAGTTAAGTGGACCAGCCATCAAAAGCTAAAGTAAAAGTGAATAAAAAGACCTATCCAAGGCAGAAAGAGATGGATAGTAATGAAGAACAGCAGTAGCCTGGAAAAGTTCATTAACAGTATGTTCAAAGGTCTGAATTTCTCTGAAGACTTCAATAGTGAGTGGCACCAGCAATATGTTAAAATTTGCTGCTGATAAAAAACCCAAAGAAATGTGAAATAGACTGGGAAGGATCTGGAACAGCCTTACCAGGCTTTATGCACCCTTTAGGACTAGAGAAAATGATTGCTATAATGGCAGTGTTTGGATCTCTTGACAAAGAGATATCTGATATCTTTGCATTCACCAGGATGTGTCAGAACTAGAAGCCCATTTTCAACCTTTTAATTTACATTTCAAAAAACACATGCTAAACTGGCATGGATCTTACTTCTGTTTGGATGCATAAGTAGTTTATGTGTTCTTTGAACAGTCTGTCCACAGTATACAGATGCTCTGGAGTCTGAAAGATAGTGCTTATGAATCTGATTGGATCCTGTTGCCAGCTTTACTGTGCCAATAAAGCTTGTAATACATGGATTGAAACCCAATGTTCATATCAGATCAGTCTGAACAAGAAAAAGATTGGTTAGGTATTTTGGCAAGGCAGTAAGGGCATTCATTGATGGAGCCTATGACAACAGTGCTTAAATCTTCAACATTTACAATGGAATTCTTAGGCTAGGTATAAATGTACTCTCTGTTCTTAATTCCACACTACCAAGCTTTACATTCTATAGCTATTTTTCTAATAGAACCTTCCTCTTTAGGTCTCCTAGATGCTAAATTATTCAGCTGAAAAAGACCATTTTAATTAGCACACCTACCAGATTTCTTTTTGATAGCTTCAGACAGTCTGCACATAGAGTTTCGACTGGTTGTTTCAGGTTGTGATATGAGCCCAGCTGCTCTCCAAGAAAGTAATGTCTTATGTCGTCAGGATCTTCTAGCTGGTGCCCCTGGAGCAGCACAAAGATATGGTGGAATCCATATGCAGTTCACAATATACCAGCTAGCACAAACAAGTGAAATCTGATGTTCTGTAAACAAAAAGGTTAGTGTAGGTTGATTCTTGCTTTTTTTTTCACTCCAGCTTGACAGTTAGGTTGTAACTGAACTCAGGTCTGAGTAGAATTATATATAAAAGCATTTTCTTGAAGCAATTTTTTAACTTGAGTTGGTTTCACAACCATTCTGTTTCTGCTGGAGGCATAGTCAGTGGTATGACCACTCTCTTGTGTCAGTTCTTCAGTGAAAGCATAGCCTAAAAATCTATCTTTGCCGCAGAGTTAATTTCAGAGACAGGATTTCAGTTGTTTGGAACTAAATGGATTCTTACCCTACTTATGGGCAATGCACTTAGCAGACATGCTTCATTCCCATCCTAGGTTATAAGTTTACAATGAAACCTTCAGAAACCTAGATGGAAAGACTGCCTTTCTGCTGCCCATAGCACAGATTCTCTTACTGTAGCTTTTAAACTGTGTCGCTGTTCATCTTTCTCTCCTTGATTATATATTCATACGTAGAAGTAAGTGTGAAATAAGTGACTGCCTTATAAACGTGCTCTCTCAGCATGTAGAGCTGCTGTCTGCAGAGAACCTTTATTCATGGAGGCCACTGTGTGAGCAGTAATGTAATCTGACTACGACTGCATATAACTGAGGGCAGCCATGCCATCAGATCTTAGAGTTGCTGACCTTGGGAATGCTGTGTTTACAGCAAGTCACAGAAAAGCACCAGAACCAGAACAGGTGGCCTTGAGTTGTGTGAACAGCCTACAGGGTTTTAAACAGTTCTGATTTATTCAGTGTGACAGTCCCTGTATAATAAGGGTTGGACTTGGAGATTGCAAAATATGAAGTTTCCACATTTTTTTTTGTGAATATGGTAAGGAAAATGGTTTATAGCTTTTTGTAAGTGATTGACATTCACTTCATCATCTCTTTTAAGGTTCTGTACAGCACTGCTCATGGACAGACATCTTGTGTTCTCTGGTATTGCGTGATCGCTCAGTACTCAGGCAGAGCTTCCCATCTCTTGAACCCCTGTCATTCCTTCTTTATAATTTACTGCCTTCTACCATAGTGATCATGTCCCTAATAATCTGAGACTAGGAAGGTGTTACTGAAATGATTTATTGAATTTTCTATTTTTTTCTGTTATACATATTTTTTTTCCCTTGGATTTTGGCTAATTTAGATTCTTATGCTTCAGAGAGGCAAATGAATTCAATAGAGCTGTAAAACAGGCACACAGGTGCACCCACAAAAATAAAAATATTTACCTGATCAGCTCTCTTTAGCAAGAATCTTTCAAGCTTAGGTTTGTCAGGCTATCACAGAGGTATTTCTCACATCTTACTAGAATGTCCTTTCCCCTGGTCTTAAAGAAGTTAAGTCTTGTCTCAAAAATGCCTCTTGTAATCAAATATTTATCAAGTTCAGTTTTCACTTTGGGTAAGTTAGTATCTTTACACAGTTGTATTGTCAGTGCAATAAAAGACCTGACTGAATATAAACAACAATCTAACTCACGAAGTCTATTACAAATAGAATATTAGGAGCTGGGTGATAAAAATACAATATGTGTATATACAGAACTTTGACAGCTCTGCAAAAGCATTTCCTTAAGAAACTGTTCTGATGGTCCTTTCAGGGAAAGTCACCTGCACTGACCTGCAGATAAGGATGTGACACAACCATACTGGCACAGGCACTTCCATCTTCTGCTCTAAAAGGACTCTGTCAGAGCCTCTAAGAGCAGTTTTCGATCCAGTCATGAAGATACCTGACCTTTTCTTTCAGCAGTAAATAAATTCTTGGTAGAACAAAAATTCTCTCCAATTCTTCATGTTTGGTATACGTTAGTTCCAATTTACATGTACTTTCACAGTAAAGGGCTGAGTCAGAACTTCCTTTGAGGAGATCCCTCATAGTTCCAGTCTCGGGCCTTTCTAGATGAGCCATTCTCATAGCCTCTCTGAATTCTCCTCTCTCTGTTTTCTGACCGGTTTGTGGGTCTCTCTGACGTACAGCAGAAGTTTAATGTAATACCCACCTTCACTTATAATAATGCTGCTATTCCCCACAGTGATGGCTGCAGACTGTATCTTGTACTGGCCTTTTATTAGCCTCATGGTCAATGGCCAGCTACAGAGCCTTGGAGACATAAGAAGGAGCCTTTCTTACTTTCTTGATAAGCAACTGAGTTCATACCTCATCTGAAACAGTCAGCTGAAGCTTTCTCACTGTGTAGGCAACCTGAAAACATCAAAAAAAGGTCTCACTGGTGTGTAAAGTGACCCCTTTCCGGACAAATTGTCAGATACCCTGGGGAGTGCTTGTAATTATTAGTAGCTAATGCTCTTACATATAGTGATGATCAGTAAGGCAATGCAATGATTTCACAAAGTGAGGGAAGATCATATTCCATAATCTGTGTCTTCTATGCATATGGTGAGCACTTACCAACCTCTGTCATTTGTCGACATGATTTTATCTTAAAGAAAGCAGAAACTGAAATAGGCAGAAACCCAATGGTTTCCCACATGATATTTATTTTTCATTTTATATGAAGTCTCTGTTACATGGCCTCTTTTATGCTGTCGGTTTTTTTAGTCACTAGCCACACTGTCACCACCTTTTAGAACCACATCAGTACTAGCAGCACCATTAAAATCCTTATTCAGCAAACCATATTCCAAAATTTCCCATGCCACTGCAGCAAGAATAGTTATAGAATGATCCATAAAAAAAAACCTCTTTTTTTTTGATGTTCTGAATAACAATATTTTACATTTGCTCTTATTGAGGTTACAATAATAATATGGAGAATGTCTTTTGACTGTTACAGTATTTTTTACCTTTATAAAGTATCAGTAGGAGCTCTCCGTGCCAGATAAAGTGATGGAATCACATTTATGTTTGATACGAGAGAAGTAGATGAAAGCAGGCAGAAAAAAAAAGTTATGTGACTGAAGAGCAAAGCAATCTCTGAAAAGCCATGCACATCTCCAGTCAAAAGATGGGAATAGAAAATGGGGCTTTGAGCTGCATCATTTGCTTCAGCAGTATTCTCTCCACCTACCCTCTTCACCCATCTTCCTTTTCCATTTGAGTTGACTGGTGGGAGAATAGGAAGTAAAAGACAGTAAAGAAAGGTGGGCAGAGCATATTTGTTCCCTGGAAAATCGGTATCTACTCATCTACAAATCAGGATGCTGTAGTTGTCTGGGCTCGTTCTGTGCATCAAACTAAACTGCAGTGCAAATTTTCTTCCTCCATTTGCTTATTTTAAGCTCCAGCTAATTACAACTGTTTAACAGTCTTACTAAAATTACCCTGTGGGAACATTAGAATAATACCCTTTTTCTTAGAATTGTGATTACAAGGTATTTTTAAGGTGGATGTGGAATCTCTAATGCTATGCAAGTGCCCATAATGCACACACAAGGCTATATTTCTCTGTGTGTGCATATGTGTGAGTGTATACCTACCTACACAAGCTGATGGACATTTCTTGAGGAAAGAAATATAGGGCACTTTTCCTGACCTTAGGGTCAGGAACTTAAGGTTGACAAAAATAAACGTGTTTGACACAAGTATAAAACTCCTGCATGAGGCAGCTTTATTCCAGTGCATTGATTCCTATCACTGTGTGGAAGAAAATTTCTGCCTTGTTTACAATACTCCCAAATGTCAATTACCTCCTTTCACATCTACTTTGTGCAGTTAACTTCTCTAAGCTATTGGTTATCTCTGCTTTTGCTATGGATTTATACAGTGCTTAGCATAATGCGTCACTGGTGCCCAACTATTTCTATAAGTGAACACTGAATAAGCTAAGGAACTGAGTAGATATTAACTGCTTTAAAGTAAATTAGGTAGCATTCGTCATTGACAGAGAGTTTATGAATTCCTATGGGGAAGGGGTTTCTTTCTTCTCCTTTTTCTTTCCTTCAAATTTTCTCAATTCAGAGATTCATGAACTGCTTATTGAATTTCAACCTGCAGTTCATGAATCAGATACTGGCCTGATTAAATAATAACAAGACCATTTCCATAGAAATGAACTCATTTTTATGTTTTTTGTTTTTGGTTTTGTTTTTTTTTATGTTTATGGGTTTTTTCTTAAAACTGGAATAAAATATTTGGCCCCCCCAGAAAAGAGATCCTCAAAACACCTTTAGTATGGGATAGAGTTTTTAAGTTTGGAGGGAAGGAGTGCTCCTGCACTGTACATTGTAGGAGATCCCTTGTCCTGAAGATACTACTTTATAATTTTTTCTTGTTCAGGATAAATGTTATTTGTTTGACTACTGATTATAAGAGTACATCTACTACCACCTAAAATCCTCAATTTTGTGTCTGTAGTTTTTGGTTGTATCTTAAAGCAAGACTGAATACCCAATAACTTGAAAAAGACTAAAAAATACTTAAAACTGGAATAAAATATTTGGCCGTTCCTGAATGAAGATGTTTCATTTCTAGTCTTTGTTCTACCACAAGGAATTAATTTTGAGCTACTGTAGCTCTGAACTGCTTTGCCAAGGAGAGAACCAAGGAGAACTAATTATTGACATTTAGTAGTCCCATTTTGCTTTTAGACTAGATTTCCTGTCAAGTATGTATATTACTCACAGTTAAGAGGTACTGTAGTGTACTAAAGAGCTTTGGTGAAAGAGTGACCATGGTGATGTCAAACCTGAGTGACTGTTTTTTTGTAGTCACAGGTAAGTTGCATGAGAATAATGAAGAAATGTTTTAGCTTAACAGAAATTTTAGACAAAATATCATTTCAATTTGCATATTATGCAACTTTCTCTCAGCTGTGTATACTATGCTGTTGAATCTTTTATCGTGCAGCATTATTCAGGAAAAAATATTTGCATCTCACATCTGAGTTTCAATTTTTGAGTAATTTATGCAGTCATACAACTATAAAATGGTTTAGCGTGGAAAAGGACTTCTGGAGCTGTCTTGTCAGATGTTCCCACCAAAGAAGGTCAAGTTTAAAATTAAATCAGGTTAATCTGGTCTTGTCCTCACTGAGTTCAAACATCTCCAAGGATACAGATTCTATAGTCTCTCTGGGCAATATCTCTCAGTGTTTGACTGATCTTACAGTGAAAAGCTTTTTCCTTATATCTAACCACTGTTTCGCTTGCTGTGATTTTCATCCATTCTTTCTCTCCTTTTCATCATGTAGCTTCAAAAAAGTCTGCCCCAGTCTTATCTACACCCTCCCATTAACCAGTGGTATACAGTCATAATGTCTTTCCATAGATGACTTCTCTTGTCTGAACAGACCCATCATGTGCTCCAGCCCCCTGACCATCTTGGTGGCCTTTCACTGACCAGACAGCTTTATCATACTGATAATGGCATTGTAAATATTAATGACCATACAAATCCACATCATAAGAAGCATATTGTGAAAGCATATAATGAACACTGTTCACAAAAGTGTTCTCTCTTCTGGTTTGTGCCCCCCTTGGAGAACCCACAGTTGCATGTGGACACACACATGCTAATTCTAAAAGTTTAATGGTAGAAAGACCTTTCCAGTTACTATGGGAAGACTGAACTCTCTCTTGGGCACTCATCTCAATAATTCCAATACATTTCCAATGTATTCAAGAAGGTATCTTCTTCCTGAGATCTGTCAGCTTATAAAGAAAAATGTCAGAGAAGCTTTATAATTTTGAATATCATGTAACAAAGATATTATATAACATGTTCTCTAAAGCATTTTTTGCTGTATATTTGATATATGAGCAGGGCATCAGCTGTAAGCATTTATTTTTCATTAATTTGTAAGCATAGCTTCTTTTAATGTTAATCAACAGCTGCACTGTCAAAGTGAAATTTTCTCACCTCTTTAGTATTAGTTATACAACTTTCTCCTGTCTTAAAAATTATCAAATAGACAATGCTTTCCAGTAAATATGTCTTTTCAGTGGCAAAGTAATTTCTGTTCAGAGTTTTTAAGAGAAAATAGCTCCTTTAATAGTAAATATCACAATAGTGAAAAATAATTATACGTAGAGATATTGCTGGGGGTTTTTTGCATTCTCTTTGAGGAGTGAATATTCGTAATTGTCTTAGTCACTCTCAGTTCTTTGCCTTTTCTGACTGTATTATTCTGTCTTCAAGTTGTTCATGTTGTTAATTCAGAGAAAATACATTTCTCTTCCCAACTGCACTAAATGATTCTCCTTAAACACTCTCCTCAACAACTCAGTCTATACCAGCAGTATAAAACAGCAAAGCTTCATAAGGGATGAAGTACTGCTGTTTTTATAGGATGCAAACTGAATTAAAATTCAGAGTCCTGGTATGATTGCTACTTATAAACTTCCAGGGTCTGTCAGAAGAAAACGGCCTATTACTGTTTTTTCAAAGCTCTCACTTGCATGTAGTACACAGCCAAAAAAAGAAATACTAATTCCCCTGTGAATCATAAAGAAGAAGTAAATTCTTCCAAATGAAGCTTCAGGAATGCTTTGTGTTCCAAGTTTTAAATTTAGTGTGATCTTAGGACAACACAAAAGTATAATCACTTTTAGGCTTTTGTGGCTGGCTTTTGCTAAATGCATAGGTTTCCTCAGGATAAATTATACACCAGGAAGAAAGTTTAATCAACAATTATTTTCTTTAATGTTGCTTTGTAAAGGTTTGTTTGATTGCTTGGCAAATTTCAGTTTCCTTTTACTCCAGTGACAAATGAACCAGAGCAAGAGGTGGCCATCTCCACACTGACATTTCATCCAACCCCTTGGCTACCAAATTGAGCTTGCTTGTATAGCCATGCATTTTGCCTCTTGTGAATGTGGTCAGCTTGAGAGACATGGAGTATTTTGGGCGAAGGTGGAGCTGTCTGTTGGCTACCATAGAAGAGACAGACACAGCTGTAATTTCATTTAATTTATAATCTGCCTAGCAAATGCAACCTCATTAATTTATAGCCCTAATCCGATAAAATAAGCAAATTGAAAAAAAAAGTATTAGTCTGAAAATGCCTGTCTGCTGACCATAAACTTTCCTCTTGGTAATGTCTAACCAGAAGTGCCCTCACACATTTTTCAGTGAGAGAAATATTAGCAATCAAAGCTATGTGAGGCAGACTTGAGTTACATGAAGAATCTTGAATTCAAACTACTTTATTGTTCCAGCAAGACTGCTGAAGTGGGGACTCTGGTCTTGGAGTATTACCACCTCTGTTTTCAATTTGCTGTACTTAACAGCATTTTCAAAGTAGGATATTAGAAGGGAGGAGGTTTTCTAAGGTACTGATTATGGCTGGGACAGAGTTCTTTATTTGCAATCATAATTCTGTTGTGGCTGAATCCACGGTGGATTCATGCAGGAAGACGGGATGTTTACAACATAATCTAAATTATATTGTGTTTTTCTATCAAAACACTGCTTTATTGTGAATCATACTTGTTGGATTCCACCTGTTGTCTAATCACTATGTTAGCAAATTGTACATTTTAGCCTCAGCATGACAGAGGGACAAAAATCAATTTTTCTTCACTGTCCTGTGTCATTATCTTGCTATTGACTGGGTTTGCATTTAACAATTTCCAGTTTAATTTCTGCTTCTTTTCACAGTTCATGTAAATAAACACCACGTAGAAAAATTTTTCTTGTTATTGCTTTGAAGGCTAGAGATGTCTCAACCTCCCTGTCCCCAAATATAGCCCTTATGACCCGGTGTGCTTTTTCATTAAAAGCAACAGTGTCCATATGTACTTGTCCTAGAATCATTACTCTTTTAATTAGATATGGACTTTTAAGAGAAAACCTTTGGTAGTGTGCAGTCTTGAAGATATGCTCTCAATACACTGAAGTCCCAGCCATATTTTTAAAAGAGTCTTTAGTGTGCTGGGAGGTGCTGATAGGGCTCTAAATTAATATCTCCTACTGATAATTATGGAGGTGGCAAACTTAGCTAATGTTCATGTAGCAACAGCATGAAATTAAATATTTTTTAACCTTCCACACAAAGGCCAGAACAGAAGTCCAGGGAGAAAATCTTCTGCAATACACTTGAATCATGTAGGCTCCAGAAAACTAACAGGAGGGAAAAAATTTCTTGTTTCAGGTACCATTGAAATTTCAAGAAGCAAAAAAACATCTTTAATTTCTCAAAAGGCATAGTTATTACTGGGCATGTAATGATTTTTAAAATTAGTAAACAACTTGGGGAATTTACTTGACATTTTTCTTGAATATTTAAAGTATAGATATATGTTTTTATACCTAATGGGTTTCTTGCCTGTTAGAGAAGTATTTGTTGTGCACTCTTCGAAATTGTAAGGCTGTTTTATTATTCCAAGCATAGTGAAAGCAAGACACCCATGACTAAGCAAGAATAAATCAGCCCAATTTCATTCTATCAGTTCATTTTCTTTAGGCTAAAGACTCTTATCCTTTTGCTTGAAAGAAGCAATAGTGCTTGCCTACTTCTTTTGACAACAAAGGAATATTATCTCAACAAGGGTCATCTACTCTGGTGTATTTTTATTGGCCACAGCAGTATCCTGCTTTTACATCATGAAGATATGATGCTGTATAGAATCCTATTAGGAGGGACAAATGTTGTTTAATGATAAGAAGTGGTTTGATAAAAACAAGGAAACATGAAGATACTAAGAAAAAAAAAGAAGACTACAAGAAAGGGAGGGACCAAAGATAAGACAGCATGATATAAAAAAACATAGCACACCCCCACCCCCTGCCTAATTCAACATAACATCCAAAAGAGCTGAATTCTCTTCAGTGAAGTAAAATTTGAACTTGCTACCTCCTGATTTTGCTGCTGAGGCCAGGAGAAACAATACCATTGGGAGACTTCTGAAAACCAGCAACAATTGTGGTTTGCTAGCATCACAGACAGCATAGAGCTAAAGCAGGGGGTGGGGAGAGGTACATACAAACATTGTGAGGAAGTCAAAGCCTCTGGAGACTTGACATGAACAGAAAGCTTTTGTTTACTTTTAGAGGTAAAATGTGGTTTCATGAAGTAGGGGGGAAAAAGACTAAGGTTCCAGCTAGGTCCTAAGCTAAAGTCTGAAGATTCTTTCCTGGCATCACCTGATCTCCAGAAAAGCTCCCATGGTTATTCATAACACTGTCTCTGAGCTCCCTGTCTCCAGCTGTTATTCCCTTGCTCTGTCTCCATGACTGACCGTCCTTGGCCAGTGCTTCTGACAGTACAACTGCCTGCCTGAAGATGATCATTCTTCACTTCTTTCAGCATTAAAACTGAAATAGCCTGACCTGAAACCATTGTTATCCCTGAGAAGTAGGTCATATTTTGGCAGTATAATCAAAACAGTTATATGTGAAGTACAACTATATATATTCTTATTAGCACTGTTAATTAGAAAAGAGGACTTCATTTGCTGAAAGGAATCCAAGTGTGTAGTAATGTGTGAATTAAACACTGAGTACATTTTCAGTGGAAATATGCTTTTTGATTGCTGAAACTGAAGTCCGTCATTGAATTACTCCCACAATGTTTTCTTGGGAAATATTTTCTTCGTGTGCAAAACAATGTGAACTGTACCTTTCCAAAAAATTAGGATGCTTAGTCATACAATGGTTACATGCAAGAAGTAAGATAGTGACAAGACTAATGGAGAAAGTTTTATCAAAATGACTACTCTACTGCTTAAAAGGAAGGCAATTATACTGAGGGCTGCAAAGAAGAAAATTACATGTTGTCACCATTTATTTCATACAGGAAGAAAGTTGTGTTTTTCTGTGCTCAGTGTAGCAGCAAATTCAAAGAGCCACATATAAACATTGTATAATCCCAAATAAAATAAAGCCACATTCAAAGGTTCAAGAAAAAAAATCCAAAATCTTGAACTACCATCATGATCCTTTATTTCCTTGTGACTACCTAAGCAATCCTACCTAAATCAGACACAGAACACGGCTGCTCTTATACAGGACCTGGGATGCAGAGTAACAATTCTCTATGGCACAAGGAAAGGGTCCATTCAAGCACCATAAACCTACCCAAAAACACTTGGGAGGGTAAAGTGACTTCAAGAACTACATAGGGTCAAAGAGTGCTACTGCAGTTCTGTCTCTGGAAAGTTACTGCTGGAAAAGCAGAGGGAATGTTTGCACATGCAGGTTAGATGTTTAGGAGGCCTGTCATATGTCTTAAAAAAACCCTGTGTGTCAATGCAGTTACCATGTCTACCTTTACATGTTGAGTCAAGTAGGCCTTTTCAAAAGTCATAAATTACATGGTTTAATTGAAATCTATTTTAAAATCAATTCTGTTAACTCAGTGCTTCTGAATTCACTGACGCAAATCGAACAGGAAAAAACAGGTTTAAGCTGATTAAAGAGACTGAACATAAAGACTGAATACAACCCCTTTTTTCCTGTAGCCTGAGCAAATGCAGATAATCTGGATTTATTCATGAGAAATTTAAGATTACCACCTAGAAGCTTGTTTTTCAGAAAAGGCATGATAACCAGAACTCAGTGGGACAGTTTGCTTAGTCTTGCTTCTTTTTGCATCATGCCTCACTTAAGGTCACTTGCTCTCATGAGCATTAAACTCAGAAACATTTTATTTTAAAATTCTTTTTCAATGCATTGTGAGTCACTTTCACTTAACAAGTGGCAGCTTAGAATTGCATGAAATAACTTCCAAAAAAGAGCAAGATATCTTGGCAGGTATTAACTAATTTAGAATCTCTTAAATCCTTCAAAAGAACCACTGAAATATCAGATTCTCTTCTCAGCATCATGTCCAGGAATTGGTTCGAATGTGAGAAGACCAAAGACAGTCCTCTGATCTCATACAGCACAAAGGGGAGGACTTCTTGCTTTCTGGTGTTCTGCCTCCAGCATTCCCTGTGTATCAAAACCACCTACAAACTCTTACAAATAAGGCTCTTTATCCATAATCTTACACTCCCTGAAATTCAATCAAAGCCTTAGGGGTTTTTTGTAGAGGTTTCTGTTGCAGTCAACAGGCTTGTACTGTGATTATATCGTTGGATTTTTAATTTTTTTTTATCCTATCCTTCTACAGGTGTCCCTAGTGTTTACCACCGTAACTCATTTATCATCAGCAAAATCCTGTGCAGCATTCTTTTATGATTATGACTCTTTTGCAAGTTTGGTCTCCAGGTAGGACAGTATAGTTAATGATGCTTGTAGGACATTTCAGTACTGAAGATACCAGGTATCTATAGACCTTCCAAGATCCCAACTTTTCTTCTCATAGCCTGTATTTCCTCTAAGAAAAAAGGATGCATAAATAAGAAAAAAAAAATTCACCCATAATAGTTTCTTCTGTTAATGCATATAGGAAAAAAAAAATCAAAAGGTCTGAGTTCATACTTGGCTCCTTACCTATTGTCATTGAAGTCCAATTGCTACAAAACCATTACTACAGCACCTTCTGGCTCTTTTTAGTAATTGACTTCAACAGGAGAAAGGCAGGACTTTGATGAAGTAAATCATCTAGGTACACATTGCATTTTTTAAATTTTGTCAGCAATGCAGTAAAAAGCATACTTCTTTTCATTGTTACCAGGTGAGTATACTGAGGTTTTTTAAAACCAAGCTCAGCAATTACAACCTAATGGATACAAAATTACTAGTAACATTTCTTCTGGTTCCTCCTTTGATGTTTAACGGTGGTTCATTACAGATCTTCCAGCTTCATTAGCATACAGGACAAAAGTTTTTGTCACACTCTGTTTTGCTTTTCCTTATTAAAATAATGATGGTTCCTGAAATTTGTGAAGGATTGCTGCTTCTAGTGGTCTGGACATATTAAGCTGTCTTCTTGGGAGAAAACAATAAGGCCACATCAGCAAGACTGACATTTATTTCAAACTCCTACTCTAAAATCTGTAGTTAACAAGGTCAAAAAACATTGGGTGAATTATGGGACAAGAATTCTTAAGATGATTTGCAGCAGGGATTTATTATGAAGCCAAAATTGTATTGTCAGGAGGAAGCAGATATGTAGTGAGTATGAGCAAAAACCAGTCCAGATACTTTACATGCTGTCAAGTGTTAAAGCAGGAATGATTCACAACTGTACAAATGTGCAATTCTGAAACTGTAGGAATTATTTCCTCTTGTATCAACCTTTGAGAAAAAATAGCTTTGCATATGGCTAAAGCCTGGGAGAAAATAGTTTTTCCACCTCTCTAAGACAGGAAGGTATTACCTTCCATTCAATTAAACGTGCTTTTCAATGAATAATTGAGATACATAGAATAAATTCACTGGAAGTAGATCAGACCATGCATTTTAAACTTGCCTACAAAGGGTTCCCTCACGGAGATTTCTTTTGCTCTCTTCCAAGCAATGGAGGTTCCACAGGCCTTTTTTTTCCTTCTTCTTACACTCTACAGGTGTAAGAGGTCTTGTGTGTAGCCACACATTCCCCTTGAAAAGCTCTTGCAATATGCATAAAGAGTAAGAGAATGCTCCAAAAGGCCAGAGGGCAGCACGGGAAAACAGAGTTGGATGGAAAGCACATCCCGAACTCTCCAAAAAGGAACACTGAGAAAGCTAGAAGGAGGTTTCTTTTACCTGTAGACTTTTTCAGATCTTTGTCCTCATGCAATGTGTGTTATTTGATGTCAGCTCTAAGCAGTTCTCTGCTTATTGTACTTGCTGTTGCTAAGCAATCTGGTCATTCATCTGAAATACTTTGCAGCATACAGCAAAGCAAATTCTCTGAAAGTCCTGCTTTGCCATTTCTCCAAAGCCCTGAAAATAAAATCCAGAAAGGAGGATCCCAAGGTCCTGGTCCTGCCAGGACATGTGTGGAGAGGCTGAGAAGTGGTTGAGTCACCCTGTTTGAGTGAATCCTTGTCAAAGCCCTGTTTTACAGGAGTCTGGGATGGAAGGGAACAAATTCTGCTATGCTATAAAAATGCCTTTAACCAGTTGAGTGAAGGCAAATTAAGCAGTAATATGCTGTGAATGTGCCTTATAAAGTACAACTTATGCCCCTGCCGGTTACCAGTGCCAGTTTACCTCCTACAGAACCCTTATATTTACTGTTTCATCAGTGGTTTACAATTTTGTTAAATTTCACATCCACAAACCGCTGTTTTTCTTGGATGAGATATACTCTGGAAAGCTGCTAACAGTTGGGTTGTTATCAGATCTCATATCAACTGGGGGAGGTTTGTGTTCAAGTATTGAATTTTGGGTTGGGTGGGTCTTTGAGCAATCTGGTTTAGAGGAAGGTGTTTGGCCTATGTAGGAGGGGCGTTGGAACTAGATCATCTGTAAGGTCGCTTCCAGCCTGCAAGGGCTGTGGGTGCATCCAGAAGTTAGAAGTTAGTCCTTATGGCTGGAGAGAGATGCTCACTCCTGGTTCCCCTGGCCACGTGGCTTCCAGAGCCCCAAACCAGGACCGCAGAGATCACACCAGGAGACAAGCAGGAGGGCAAGGAGAGGGAGAGAGAGAGAGTTTATTGTTCTTGGGTTCAGGTACTTAAAGGTTTGGGGAAATTAGCATACACCCAATCAAGGAGCTAAGGGGATCTTAACCACTGCCCATAGGGGCAAGGTTTCACAGCCAATGGGGAAAGGTAACAAGGTAGTGGTCCCCAAGGGATTTTGGGAAACACAGCATTTCAGGTATAGAGGGATTTACAGCACTTACTTATACAGCGTTACAGTCAGCTTGTACAACAGGTCTGCTAATTCCTTTATCAGCTTCAGAAGTCCACTTTTGGAAGGACTTCTTCCACTTGTTGGTCAATTGCTACACCAACCCAGGTCATTCTATGATTCTATGATTTATCTTCTTAGGAGAGAGTCTCTGACTTGCTGGTAAATAGGTATTTCCTGTCTCCTAACTCCTGATGTTAGGAAACAAATGATGCAAGATGAATGACAACACATAGCATCCGAACATAACACAACAGAATAAGTGAGGTACAAATATAGCTTATCAAAAGATAAACTGAATTATCTCTTCCCAGAGCCCCATTCTTTTACACTAATAATGTATACTGGGTGAGTGGGGGAAGGAAGGGCTCTTGTACAGCTCCTGTTAGAGCAGAAAATTAAAAAAAGTCAATAAAATTAATGACAATTTTGTCCTCTGAAAAAAATTGAACTCATTAGTCTCTGGAATGATTGCATATTTAGCTGATAAACTTACTGATCATGTAAAAATATATTCTTAGCAAGCAAAATAATGCTATATACAGTGTGTTTCTCTTGGGCATATCTGCTGAACCTGGGAATCAGATTCAATATCTGAGCATACTGTGTGTTTCTTGTCACTGCTTAAAGTGAGCAGTCTAGAGTATATTATTTCTTTGCACTCTTTGCTTTTATTAATTAACGGAAAGAAACTTTTTTCCCCCTCTGAGTGGACGTCACTTGAATATAACCAGAAGAGCCACAGCTGATTTTGAACATCTTGAAGGAACCTATTACACAAATAAAGTGCACTTTGGGACTTCCATATTGATGAGTTAAAAGAAATACACTTTCAAATTGATGCATGCTTGGGAATGCTAATGAGCAGTCTTGGACATATGACTAAACAGCAATGTTAGAATGCTGGCAAGTAGTCATCTTCTCCAGGCTGTGTCTGCCAAACAATAGTTACCAATTTTATCTTCATTAAAAAGCTTCTTCTGTTAGTATTCCTTCTTTCTTTCTTTTTTTTTCTTCTTTTCTTTAGCTTTCTTTTCATTATTATTTTAATGTCATTTTTATTTTATTTTTTCTTCTTTCTTCTCCATTAGCTGGATATTAAAAAAAGCCCTATTAGCAAAAAATTCCTGTTTATCATCAGTCCTTTCATTAAAATATCTCTTAATTGATTTCATTTATTTATTTGTTTGTTTATTTTAGAAAAAGAAGCAGCAGCAAAAGTTCAGAAACATTCTATAGTTTCTTTAGTATGGCTTTGGGCAAGTTAATGGGGAAATAACTTCACTTTACTAGGAAGTACTTCCTCCTTGAACAATTGAATTCTTCATTTCGTCTTCTAAACTGTACAAAGCTGTACAATAAGATTGCTTTCAGATGTAAGTATTACATCTATATTACAGATAATTCTCAAAATTTCAGTGGTTCTGGCTGGAGGAGTACATAATATTCTGAATATTTTCACACATACATGTATTTCTGAAACCACTGAAGTTTCCTCTCCTCTGTAAGGCCTGGTCTGGCATATTGTTTTTAGCACACCACTTTTAAGATGTGATGAGAGCTCAGCCTCAATAGCTACTCCCTGAGCCTTACCGGGGTGATGCCTGCATCATCATCCATCACCCATCATCTTTTCAGGACTGTGTTCCTCATTTATGTTTGCCTCTCTCAAAAAGATGTTACCAGTCTGTAGGAAAATGAACACCCTAAGATGCCAACAACTGGAAAAAAGTTTAAGAGCTTACATATAAAGGAGGTTATATGCCATAACACATAGAAGCTTTATGATGCAGTTTAGTCTCAGTGGATATGAAAAGTTAGGGGCCCAATACAAGATTATATATTGCCAAATATGCTAGTTGGCACTGACAAATGAAAGTGTTAGTATGGAAAAAATATAGGGAAATTTAAAGATATTTTAAAAATTAAAGCAAGAAGAACATGGAGATTTTCCATTTTCTTTATTAAAGGAGCTTATACTGAGAAAACACTGGGTAAGCATTAAACACAAAACTGCTGAGAATGCAACCAAGTTATAATTTCTTGGTCCAGGTACCATCAAAAGGAAAAATCAGTGTCATCCCAGGTTAAAAGTGACTGAAAACTCCTAATTGGCAATAACTGCCCAAACAGGAAGAAATGACAGAGTAATTCCATTACACTGAAAATAAATTAAACACATTTGTCGATGAGTTCTAATTGCAAGATATAGTGACTTTTAGGCAGGTGAAGTTTCCTGACGAAGCAACTTCTGCTATATGTTGACAATAAGTTTGAATAACCTTAAAGTTAAAATTTATTTCAAAAGACAGTGTCACTGTGCATTTTTCCTACAATGCAGTAGAATCAGACCCATCAGTTCTTCTAAAAATAAAATCCATATTTTGCTGTCAACAAATGCTGTCAACAAAGTGGTTCTTTAAATATATTCTGTAGATATTTTCCAAATTTAGTTATTTGTATACAAATATATAAATAATTTACATGACTGAATATGATTTTACAGGTCACTAAAGGTATGCACAGCCGGTATTGCACTCCTGAAATCCACATTTTACTCACATAAAAAAATTGTCATATTACACAGCCTGTTAAAAATGGTCATCCTGATGCATCTAACTGTATTGTAGTTATCTTATGATGGCAGAACTGTTTGGGCTAGTCTCTTTACAATCCAAAAGACAAGTTCTTTCTGTCATCCCAGCATCACCTTTTGAAAGAGATCTGATAGGCTTAAACATTCTGCTTATCTAACTGATTGAGAACTGAACTTCTGAACTGCCAGATAAGCACTTATTTTCAAGCAACATAGTATTCAAAAAATTTAACTGGTTGTGGTTATTTCTATTTGCATCTGCTAAAGCTGTAGCCCACAAAATACATTGTATTGTGTCTTCTGGAAAGATTTTTTTTTGGGGGTGGGAACTGCTGTGTCATTCCTGAGCTACAGGAGCGTACAGGTACTGCATACACCTACAGCCATATTCAAGGCTTCCTATCTAACTGCATTACTTTTGTAGCATGATTCAGCTGGTGACTTGAGAAAGGAGGGAGTGAGCACAAAAGCTGGTAAGGTAGGAAGGTGCTGCTCTTGAATTACTAAATACCGTAGGAGTTCACTCAAATTATGATTTCAAAGTCCAGTTATCATAAGTTCTGTTGTCCAATAATGTTACATCTAAATTATGGCTGTTTCCTAGCCATCATTATTTTTAAAATGTCTAATTATTAATTTCAAAACATTAGATGGGACGTTTCTGCTTTGACCATTAATGATGACTAATGCTAAAGCAAAGATACTAAAGGTTTTAAATCACAAGACCTAAAATGATATTTGAGAACAGTAGAAAGTTCAGGTTTCACCCCTTTAAAAGGTCAAATGGGAATGAATAAATAAAAAAGCAAGAGTGTCTGAACTTTCATGAAGCAATATTATCTTGCTTTTGTATAGTGTTTTTTTTTCCGAGCACTGTATAAACATTAATAACATTAAAAGTTCTGCAAGCTGTGGAGTCTCCATTTTACAGACAGGAGAAAATAAGGAATGGAAAAAGTTATGGTCTAAACTCTTTACAATGCCACTTAGATCAATCTTAGAAAGCCTTGCTTAATTTATTGTATTACAGAATAGCCAAAATCCCCAATAAATTTACCAAAAAGATTAATAATACAGTACTAATGTAGCCAGATCCAGAGCTCCTGAACATGCACCTTTAAAAATTAACTGTTTTGCTCACAGTTTTGCACACATAGGCAGCAGGAATGTGACTAGAGAGCTCTATTTGAATTTTTATCTCAGGGTTTACACATGGCAGCAGATAGCAACCAGTGGAATTGGTAATGTGCCCTTTAGATATGTAAGGACAAGATCAAATTACAGTTTGGGTTTAGTTTCTTCAGGGCAAAAATCAATCTCACCATGGTTTATTATGTACGGTCAGCCTCTTTGAAGCCAGGAGAGTTGAGACTTACCTAGAAGTGGGGAAGTCCAACAAGCCATATTTTGGCTTGTACTCTGTAAAATGCTAGTGTTTTAATTCTGCTCTGTGACTGGTACACAGAACTCCCTTGCAAGCATCTTTTAAATCTAGTTCATAGTTGTATTTTCTGTTGCTAGAAAAATCCCATATATCTGTGCCATATGGCAGAACATTTTGTAGATACACTTCAGCTACACCAGAATGTGTGTGTCCATCAGTGTGAGCATAAGAAACACTCTGTGCATCAGAACAGTGGTCTGTCTAGTTCTCTGTTCTGCCTGGCACTGGGAAGAGTTATTTAGGAAAAGCATGCAGTGCTGACCAATTCCTCTTGGTTGTCTCCCAGCACCCGCAATCACTGGATGTATATTGTTAGAGGATACACCCATGACTCTCTCCCTTTAATATATATTTATAGATTTTTTACAATGAATTTATCTAATCCCTTCATGAACATGATGATGCCCTATTCTTCTACTGATTTTCTATGAATTTCATTGGCTGCTATCTAGTTTTTGTAGTGCAGGGGTTGTTGAATCATAGACTGCATTCATCTCACTCAGCAGTACCCTCATGTTTTCATCATAACCCTGGTGCTGGTTTTGGCTGAGGTAGAATTGTCTTCACAGTGACTAGTAGGGCTGTATGTTGTGGATTTGTGCTGAGCACAGTGTTAATACTATAGAGATAATTTTGTTATTGGTGAGCAGTGGCTGCACAGAGCCAAGGCCTTTTCTGATTTTTGTACTGCCACACTGGCGAGGAAGTTGGGTGTGCATGGGAGGTTGGGAGGAGACACAGCGGGGACAGGTGACTCCATCTGACCAAAGGGATATTCCATAACATATAACATCATGCACATTATAGAAAGTTGAAAGAAACAAGGAGGAAGGGGGGGGATGTTTGGAATGATGGCCTTTGTCTTCCCATGTAACTGTTATGTGTGATGGGGCCCTGCTGTCCTGGAGATGGTTGAACACATTAATTCACATTAATTCAACACTGTTAATTCACAGAATTAGTGAAGTAACTTTTTGTTTTTCTTTGCTTGTGTGAGCAGCTTTTCCTTTCCCTATTAAACTGTCCCTATCTCAACCTAGAAGTTTTACTTTGATTCTTCTCCCCATTCCACCAAGTTCGCGGGGAGAAAGAGGGGTTGAACAAACTGCTGTGTGATGCTTAATGTCCAGCTGGGCTTAAACCACGACACTCCCTTCAAGTTTTCCTTTTCCAAACTAAGATGTTGTAGCTTTTTGTCTCTTTTATGTAGGGACCTGCTCCATCTTTAATTGTTTTAGTTGCCCTTCTCTAGATACGCTTCTTCTTACCAGCTCAATAAACATGCATTACCAGGCTAAACTGCTCAGGTCAGCCTTAGTGGATTAGGCATTCTTGCCCTGTTTTTCTCTGTGGTGTAGTCCTACCACAAAAGTGTGATTTTACATCCACATACTGCAACAGTAAGACTGTCCTACATTCCCATCCCTGTGATTAAAATAGGAACAGTAGCTCCCATTTTATGTGGAAAAGTGGGTTTTTTCAGTTTAATTGAAAGAATAGGAATACAACAGGAAGCTATTTCATTATGCTTTTAAAATGGATTTGGAGATGCTGTCAATCTCCAGAAAAGCTTCTTTTTACCTCTTTTTGTGCCAAACTTCACAAAATTACTTTGGCTATGCACCGACCCCACACAGTGCAGATTATGCATTGTGATCAGTTGGATTAAATCTAGTTTTAAAATATAACTTCCAAATAAAATCCAAATTCTCAAGCTTTCATGTATAAAAGTAACAAGTTCCTTTAAATTTTTTAGTGTTCTTTAAAACCTGATGCTTCTAAAACTGTAAACAATTTCTATGTCTTATTAGTAGGAAGAGGCACAGCAGTTTTATTAAACAAGATTATTAACATAAATGGTTCAGAGAAAGGACAAAAATGAGCTGGTTATTGACTTGTTTGACTAAATAGGTGCTGTAGCTCCATTCTGGGACAACTGATTAGTGACCTGGTTCCAGTACAGCTTTTACAGCGGTGTTACCCAAGTGGTAGGGATATTACCTTGGCATTCAAGAGTCAGAAATTCCTTCTGTCCTCTGCCACCAACTGTTCTGTGAATACAAGCATGCTACTCATGTCCCAGATTTTTCTAGCAAAATTCCATTGGAATAAAGCCCTTAAATAAATTTTTTAAGTTTGTCCTTTTTTTCCCTAGGTCTCCAATCTGTGCCTGTAATGGAAGAATAGTATTACTATGTATCGCCTCAAAGCGTGGAAGACCCGGATAGTTTCATCTTACACAAATTCAAAGGTAAAAATTGTAGACATTTGATTGATCCAAACATCTTTCTGTTCAAAAAGAATAGTAGGGTGCCTTCAACCAGAGAGTTTGTCCAACCTATTTTGGAATATATTTTTACTGTCGTTTAACTCAGTTTGTGGGTTAGTTTCTGGGTCCTGATTAACCATATTGCTGAAGAAAGGGTCCTCTGGCCTCCTGGGGTCTCCTTAGAGTGAATCCAAGGCACAAAGCCTGAGTGTGGCTCTGATAGAGAGTGGCATGTTCACTCTCCATGCATTCTCAACCCACCCTAAACCTCGCCCTGCTGAATGTACTGTCTTTTTCTTAACCTCATGGCAGGCCTCAGAGCACCCAGCATATCCTCCCACTGTCAGTCTATAAATATACTACTTTGTGGGCCACTTCTTTTCAGACACTTCAAAGTGAAAGACACAAATACATATATAGCTACAGACATATGCCTTGGGATTGCAATCAGGGTGTCGGAAGAGGTCTGGGATATGTTGTCTGCAGTGTAGGAGGTTACTCAGAGGCACAGGGATACAGATCACTCCTCAATTCTGCCTGTGTCAGATGATTCCCTCAGCATCCCCATGTCCTCTTTGGGCATACTTATGTGCTTTATGTAGGAGATTTTGGGATACCTTAAAATTATAGTTAGGCCAAAATGCTGGTGGTATATGTGTTCCTGGCTTTAATGCCATACATGTTTGCCTAAGTCCTTTTCCCCAGGACTGTTGGAAATATCACGAGGCTAAATGAGATCTTAGTTTACCTTAAAATAGACTCAAGCAGTTCTAAGACAAATGTAGTTAGAATATGTAGCACAAAAAGGTCTCTCTGGAAAAAACGCTTGGATCTCCACTGAAGCCACTACAGAGCTGCCGTTTCTCCATTAGTTCAATATTCAAATGCTAGACTGAAAATTACTTGCTCTTCCTCACAAGGACTACTTAAAAATGGAAATTACTCTAGACTCCCAGGCAATAATTTCTCTCAGGGGGTCTGCTACATTTTAATCCTACTTACTTCCCTCTTCTCTCCTGTATACACCATCCTTCAAATGCTCTATTTGCTTAAGGCTTTTTATCTTCCATCATGAAATTTCTGTGCTCTGCCAGACAAAAGTATTCAAAAGTAGGTGAATGCAGAAACCAGAAGGGATTCTTGTCTTATCTGGCACACCTGAAGGCTACAGCATTTATACCAGGTCAGGTAAATTGACCTTATATGGAAGTCCTACCACAGAACAAGTACAGTAGAGATTTTTCATGAGC
Organism: Pachyramphus minor; assembly: GCA_013397135.1. NCBI lineage: Eukaryota > Metazoa > Chordata > Aves > Passeriformes > Tyrannidae > Pachyramphus > Pachyramphus minor. Next base: position 138,663 of record VYXB01001465.1, read on the forward strand.
GGGATAAATAGGTTATAATTTCTCAGCTCACAAGCAATATTTTACAATTTTCCTGAATGAAATACAGTCCCATTGAAGTAGTGAATTTTTAGAACCACTTAAACCATGGAGAAAAGCCTCCCTGTCCAGCAATGAAAGAGGCTGGAGAGCCAAACACAGGTGGGGAGAGGCTGCAGAATATAATATATAGAGAACTTTCCTCTTGAAACCCTCAAGGACTGTATTCCATACAGGCAAGTGGGTAAACCCCTTTGTCTATGTAACTTCTGCAGTCTTGCTTTCATTTTGGCCTGCTACTGAATTACCTACCTTTATGCATATGCACAACACAAGTGAGCCAAGTCCTGTTGAAATGTGTATGCCTTCAGGACCTGATATAAAAGGGCAAAACTTCAGTGGTTCCTTAAATCAAATGACTGACATGAAGATGTCTGTAACAGTTATACACTGGAGTACTAAAATTGTTGAGTTTACTAGAAAACTTCAAGAGACACAAGGACATTTTCTATGAGGGAAAAGAGATCATCATTTCCTCCACTCCACAGGGAAAATGATCAGTAAGGCATTCATTCTGTACTGAACCACAACTTATTTTGCCACACATTCTGCAATGCTCAAAACCCATAACCCGGAAACAGCCAACTCCAGCAGAAGCATGTCCTTCATAGTACTGCATCTCTTTGCATCCTTTAGAGATTTTCTTTTTCACCTAGGTTCACTGGAAGTCCAGAGTTTCTATGAGTTGTTAATGAGGGGGATAAACCAAAAAGAGTAAAGGAGCACCAATTTTATGTGGAGCTCTAAGTGTCAATCAATGTTCAATGCTTTTGGAGACACCAATCGGTAAGAGGGACACTACTGCCAAGAATGCCTTCGTTTTCATTAGCCTATGAAAAAAAGGCAAATGGGGAGAGGGTTTTTTTCTGGTTTTTTGTTTATTTGCTTATGTCAGTCTCTCAGGGTGAAAAAAAAAAAGTTATAAATTACTATGCAGAGCCAGGCTGAGGTGGTCTGTTGCACATTCTTTCCAGGGGCAGAATTATACTTATTTCCCCTCCTTTCTGTTTCCTAAATGTCTGATTATTTAAAAACTGTACATGAAAATAGTAGTAGGGATGAAAAGTGTGAGAAGAAGTAAAGCTCAATGTATACAAAGTGCTGAGTTTTAGGAATACCGAGATCTGCATTTCTTTTTTGTTGTTGCAAGCAACTACTTGTCAGTGGTCATCCCTGAGGGCTTATTAGGACTGGGCTCATTCTTTTCTTAGACACTACAGTTAGATAAACAGAAGGTAAAGACAATGTGTCAATTTGCAGTTAATGACATTAAAACAGGGTGGAATCAAACATAAAAGTTGTTTTTAGGCTTGATTTTTTATAAATTTGTTTAGATAACCTGACCTAAGCATTGCTGTTAGCACAGCTGAATTCACAAAGCATGTATTCAAAGCAGGCTTTGATATTGTTACCAGATTAAAATTGATTTTGTAATGGGAATATCTCATATTTCTTCCTTATTTAAAAATCTCAATTCAAACTAAGTGGCTTGCATTTGACAAGTCAAGGAAATAAAATCATTTATATATGATGGCAGGTAACATCATAATACATAAGTATATTGACACAAAGGTATCAATAAAAAAAATAAAAGAATAAAAAAATGTGTAGTACACACCATATACTGTTCTTTCTTTTCCAGTTGTGTCATTGCTAGGCAACTGAAAATGAATGATTTCAGATGTATATCTGTATACTTGCATTAGGCTTCATTTGGAGGCTCACGACAGGGATTTGGAAAAACTATCAGTCTTTCTGATCAGGGCCCAATATGTCTTTACTGCCAATAAGAACAGGAAAATAGCTTATTTCTAACAGGAACAAATTTTGTTGATAAGTGCCACAGTGTACATGGATTTTTTAAAAAATGCAGTGTTCTGTTTAGTAACTGAGCATTTTTTCAAATTTTCATGCTGCAATGTGTTAGTCACCATATTGACATTGTACAAGCTATGCATCCCCTAGTCAATTAAATCATCATTGGTGAGTAATCAGTAACTATATTTAAAACTATTAGTAAAATTTCCTTCAATAGGGATTGTATATAGCTCTAACAGGTGGAAACTCCTTTTACTAAAGTAAATAATCTAATGACTTGTGTAATTTAAAATAAAGTTATCCAACTCTGACTGCATTTCCTACATACTTTAGCAAGCACTTAAGTTCTTATTTCTAGGTATGCTCAACAATAAGGGAAGAGAGGCTACTTTAGGAATATTAGAAGTAGCTGAAAATTCACATCTTCTCTGTAGCCTGCTGCTCCTTCAAAAAGGGGGAAAAAAGGGAAAAAATCCAGTCTCTTGATAATTAGTACCCTTTGTCAAAGCTTCAGTTACAGTTTGATGAAAAAAATATTCCTAAATGTCAAGAACCATGCAGTCTGATAAATATGGATGACATTTAAAAAGCAGAGGAGGCTGTTTCTAGAAAAGCAGAAGAGGCAGAAAGAAATGTAATGCGTATTTATGCTGAGAAATAGTTTTTCTACCATGTATTCTCCTCATATATTGACTATTTTGTACTCCTAGTTCTGGTTTTCACCCCTTTGACCCCTTCATCTTATATCAAATGCCTCATATGCATTTTGCAGTGTTTCTTCAGTGGAAAACAGTACATTTGAATGACCCAGGCCTTTCCACTTGTAATCACTCAGTATAATTGATTGAAAAGACAGAGTCAGAGAACCCTCCAAATATTTTAATTTTTCAGCGTTGCTTAAATTTAGCAAAAAAATGACACCCTGAGAAAATGAAATGGCATGTACTCATAAATTGCTAACTGTATGATACAGATCAATCACAGCCCTCAGTGATTACTCTTTAAACAAGTCTGTCTCACAAGCATATTCAAAGGAGTTGACTTGCTGAATGTTAACAAACTGAAGGGAAAGATCTTTCGCTTCTAACAAGTTTGAAAACTTTCTCGTTGGAAAGTTCTTTTTCAGCAGGTTGAAGCAGAAAGCTAGGTTCTCCATATTGCCCATGCTGGATGTGACTGTACATCCTACTACAGTCTGTCAGAACAACACTCAATAATCAAGATGTAACAGAATGGAAGATTGTCATGGAATAAATAGCTAATTGAAAAGTAATGTGCAATGAGAAAGAATTAAGTGACCGACCTTCTCAATGACAGGGTTAGAAACATAGGTCAGTGTGTCTGCAAAGAATAAGAGACAGGGGCTGTAATGAATGGACAATCTTTATTTCCTGGTTCATCATCCTGCCAGAGCTGAGAGCATCAAGAATGTAAATGCAGTTAAACAGTAAGTCCCCACCTCATACAACCAGCAGCAACAGGTTCAGGGTACTATACCTCTTCTGACTTATTTTTCAAGAGATGGCAGTAGAAACAGCCAGGTCCCACCCATACTGTTAGCAGTAGCATACCTGGACTACACTGCCTAGTGACCTGTCATGGCAACCCTTACTGCCTGAGGTACCCTGCTTGCTGAGAGCTGCTCAAACAAGTCTAGTTTTATCAAACTTCTGTAGCTATTAACAAAATCCTAGCCTACTATATTACAAATCTACTGGGAAATTTTATTTCTGGACCTATTTTATGTTCAAAATTATGTTTGACCTATTCATGAATGTCAAGTACATGTATTTCCTATCTTATTGTAATATGTGAGACTCTAAAAAAAAAATCTCTCAAATTGTCTTAACAAGATCTGTCTTAACAGATTATTATAAAGAGATGTTCAGAGAGCTTTCAGATTAAAGAAATAACATATAGCAAATTTATCTAGGATATCAAATATCAAATCACACCTTTCAGATATGATGAAACTACCACAAATTTACTCAATAACCTGAGATATGTTGAACAACTCATTAAAATTGCTGTCCTTTACCCAGCTCTGAGGCCTTCATCTATTTGATGTATTATCTCAACATTGACTAGTTGAACTCTGTATTACTTTGCACTGCTGAACTACTATGACATCAAAACTACAGTAACGGGGACTGAGAGACCTGCACAAAAATTATATGCAAGATCTGCTAAGTGAGTGCCTATGTCCCATCCCTAAACCCATGAACATCTCAATCTACTTGGTAGATATGCAGATCACAGAGATTCCCTTTTCCTGAGCTTTTTGAAGTAAATGGATGGTTTTCAGTTTATCGCAAGACCGTATTTGTCCCCAGACTTCCCCACTGATGCATGCTGAAGGGAAAGAAGAGCTGTTGTTATAGTACTGTAGTACTTCAGACCAAGACAGATACAGTCTGTCCTCAGATAGAAAAATGGTACCCTATCAACAAATATCCTTTAAAAGAGAGATTAACATGTTGGCACTGAAAAAAGTGCACAAAACTCTCTGAAATAAAAGATATGCATGCAGATTTGTGGGTTTTTTTAGCTGATAAATGAGGAGAAATATGCAGGAAGAGAAAAAATACTGGCAGTATTGAGTTTGTGGAAAGACACAAATCTTCAAACCCTCTCACAAGGCATGTATCCAATTGTGGCTCTGTGTTTCTGAGAAAACACAGATGTTCTGCCAGCAATCAGCTGGCGTGCAGAGGTGTGACATTTTGCTGCAGTGCATGGCGTTTCATCATTCGCACTTTGAGAAGGTCCTGAAATAAGGACTTAAGCCACAGATTTCAGCTATGCTCCTAATTACTATTCTATTCTGTTTCTGGTGAAATCAGGGAGAGCATTGCCACTGTTTTCAGGGAGACTAAAATTAGACCTTTTTTGACCCAAACTTTTGCATATATATATGTATATATATATACATGTATATATTCAGGTCATTTTGTTTTCAGGCCTATTCACTGTATGGCTAATTTAAATGTCTTACAACACAGACAAAATAGTTTTAGGTTATCTATTAAAAGAAGCAGTGACATATATGCACTCATACACAGCCACAGCAGTTGTTCAGAAGCCATATGTTATGTTTTAAGTCATAACCTTGGTCATAAAAATTTGCTCTGCCCTTGTGTAGTCTGTTGTGTTGGTTTTTGTGTGGGCTTTTGTTTTTCATTGTTGATTTCTCAAGTGAGCTTTCCTTCTTGCACTGGACTGTTTGATATGCACAGCACAGCAGTACCTTTAACCAGAATAGTAGTTATACAGAGGGAAACGTGATGTTGTCTCCCTTCCTTCTGGGAGTGCTTTGCAAAAATTGCTTTTCATGAAAAAAAATCATTGTATCTTCTAAAGGGTGTTAAAATTTAAGTAGCAAAACACAAGGCAGAAGATTATTTAAAATGTAATCCCTTTGTTTAAATATTCACATCATCCCTTAAAAAGAAAAATTTATAAAAGAAATGCATGGTTAAAATTGATAAAATAAAGCTCTTTAAGGTACTGTTTCATAAAACTATATATTTGAGAATAAAAGCTGATTTTTTTTTTTAGCATTTTCATCTTTTCCAAGGCAAATGTAAGAATCTCTTTGTCTTCAGGAATAGCACTTCAGCATGAACTTGGAATCCCAACCCCCAGCCATCAGCTTCTTCCTAGATTAGCTGAGTGCATTGGGTCTATTTAACCATTAGCTTTTATTGAAGGATAGATGAATATCAGTCCCTGAAGAATAGTGAATTAGCTACTGCCTTGTAGCAAAGCATTTTCTCTTTTCACTCTACAATAGGTCTTCTATAAGCACAGCTTTTCATAATACAGCTGGCAAGTAAAGTGGCAGGTCTGGAGAAGAAAATGGAAATCTTTTGGAAAAAAAAGACTCTTAATGTGCAAGGACTCTTGCTTTCATTTTAGTTATCTTAGAATAAGGTGATCTTTCCAGAATAGACTTTTATGATAAAAGGATTTGACTGATGCTTAACAGGTCAAAAATATGTTCTAGTGACTTTTGAAAATATATGTTTAATAGTATATAGAAAAGTGACAGCATTTATTAGGAAAAAAAAAAAGACTCCAAAATTGTTGAAATATGAAATATGGCCACATAAACCCTAAACCAAAGAACATTCAGAACTTGATGAAGAATACTTATGGTAAATGAATTTATGAATTTCTGTTGCTGCATCTATGTTTATCCCACTTATTTTCCCTTATATTTTCTCTCTACATAAGGCCAACTAGCATTACATCAATTTAAGAAAAAAAGATGAGTCAGAATTACTGGCTTATTTAAAAATATTTCTGTTTACACTGAAAGAAAGATAGTAATGTCGTATTCTATTCCATGTTAGATTTCAGCTAAAGCTGACACAGATCTTGGATTTTTCTTTTAAATTTGAAAGGATATTCTTGCTAAGACAGCATAAATAACTCTCCATGTTTTCTTCAACAGGGAGCTAATAGAAAGATTGAGGAAAGGAGCCACAGATGCTGATGCTGATGCCCTAATAACCATAGGACTAATAATAACCTTCAAGGAAGACAACATGATGCTGTATAGGTCGAAAAAAAACCTCTCTGGGCACTACAATTTCTTTTCCCGTATTATGAGCATCATTCCCTTCAAATTTAGTCATTTTGTATTTTAGTTAGAGAAAAAAAACCCACAGGATTGATAGCTTGCATTAGAAGCAGAAAAACATCAAACAGCCTCAGGAGTATAGTGGAGCGCATGTTCACAGACTTCAGCAATGATCAAGACAAGTGACCACATCCCAGTGGCTGAAAAAAAGGAGTTTAGAGGAAATCTTCAGGAAGGAAAAAAGACTGATGTTCTGGGTTTTGTTTCTTCAGCAACTTGTCGTCACATATGACAAACTGTAATTTTATATTTTGGTCACAATAAAAGTTACCAATGTACCAACTTCTTAAAAACCACTGTGAAGGCCTGAAAGAAAGAGGAGGGCAATGGTTTATCTGACCTGTAATGTTCCCAGGGATGCTGGATGGGCTTTCGTACAGTATGAGAACTCCTGTGGTCCTATATGAAATGCCAATTTCTGTCTCACTTTATTTGCCCATCCACACCACTGGCCAACACCTTTGCTGATCACTCTATCCTTTCCTTTCTAATGAAAATACTGAAAGTAGAAATCCCTCAAAGAAATAAAGACAAAAAATTTACAGATTCATACTGGGAAGGACGTAGTCTCTCTCCGGATGTAAAGGGAGAATTCCTGCCTCATGCTAAGGGCCTGATCATTTAATGAAATAGACCTAAGCTCAAAGACCTGGGTCTAATCCATTTGGCCTTCATGACCTGGGAATCTAAGAGCCCAGTCTAACAGCCCAGTTGTCTTTTGAAAATGTTTCTAGATAGACACTTGAGAAACCAGAGGCTGCTGATCTAATCTCATAGGTTGGTCCCCAATAGCAGCCTGTCTTCCACCAGGTGGGTTATAAGACATTCAATTCAAATGGGCAGAATCTGTCAATATATTAGAAATAAAATCTCAGGCTTACAAATATTCTATTTACCCCAATTTCTGTGTAATCTTACTCTTTCCTTTTGTGCTGTAGATACAAAATGAAAACAAAATTGTCAAACCCTCTTCTTGTTTACTGCACAAAAGTGAAAATAACAAAAAGGTTGCTTCTGTTCTGTTTGGCAGTTTAGGCACATACAGTGAACTTAATGTTTACCATTTCTTGCTTAGCTTTAGCTGTATCCATAGTTGAGGAAGTACAAAGTGCATCTTGCATGGTAAACATTGGACTGTGATTAGGCAAACCAGCACATGGAGTTAAAACACACCACAATAATATTTCAAGCAGCAGAACAGACCAAGTTGAGCATCCATTTTTGAAGATATTTATTTACATATGTCACAGTGTTAAACTACATATAGAGCAAAAGAATAGAGTGTCAGTGAGAGAGATGGAGACAAAAGGGGGTAACTATGTCCTGAGATGTTTTTTCACCTAGGAAGCAGTTGAGTCCTGCTCAGAAGCTGTACTAGCTCACCCATCATATCTGACTTCTCACCTTACAGAGCATGGCAGCCCTCAGCCCAGTCCTGAACAGGATCTCTGAAGGAAGCTGTGTTGGGAGATAGAAAAATATTTCAGATTCAGGATGGGCTTAAACCTCTGTTTAGCTGATAGTGTAGAAATTTTCATTGCTTCATTCACTGAATCTGTGCATCAGAAGCACAAAAGCTTGTCAAAAACCAAGCCAGAGTTACTATGCCCTATATCAATATAACAGCCTAGACCTTAATATGAACTGATGCAGTTACTAATATAACTAGAACTGGCCTGCTTTTGATGTGAATGAAATTTGAGTTACACTTATCTATAGTGCCAGAGTGAAGGGTAACCTTTGAAAATATAAAGAAAATGTTACTGCCCATGGGATGAATATTACTGTATCCAAATGAGACATTATTGATTAAAAAGTGTTCAGTACCTTCCAGAATGTACTTGTGTTGCCTCGTGACTGATTAAAACCCAGACAGTGAATAAAGCAGACCTTCTTTGGACACCAACACTGTGACTTTGGATGTTTCCTAATGCCAAAAAGTTGTATAAGAGTCCTAACTCTATAAAGGCTGCAAGGTCTACTTATTTAATCCTCATGGAAAATCAAAGAGTTACTAAGCCATGAGATCAGAACATACCCAAAATAGAAAGTTTCATTAAAGTAAATCAGAATGGTTTGAATTGGAAGGGACCTTAAAGAACATCTAGTTCCACCCCCCTGCCATAGGCAGAGACACTTTTCTCTTCAGCAGGTTGCTCAGAGACCCATCCAACCCTGCCTTAAACACTTCTGTGTTCAAACTATGATACTAAAGGCTGAGAATATACAGCAGTAGTGATCAATAATAAAAAACAATTTGATTTTTTTAAACTCTAGAAGTTTCACTCTCTTACATGGATGAACATGTTTTAACTTGGAAGAAAATGCTAAGACATAAAAATATTTACTTCAAATGGCAAGAGAGTTGCAGTAGATTGATGCAGAGGCTGCTAGCCTTAGAAAAATAAGACAGTACATTATCCTATTCCTTCTCTTGTTTGGTGGCAGCCACAGGACTCAGCAGCTAGTGACTGAAACATTCCTAGTGACATCTGGCTCCTCTGGCAGCACGGGAGTCACCTCTAAGATTGAAACATAACTAGTTTGTCAATGGGCTGCCTACGACTCCAGATTACTTTATAAAAATCATTAGAAATCATTGGAGATGTGGAAATTTTGGAAATATCATAATCCCTTTGTCCAATATAGCTGACATTTCTAAGACTGATTACATGTTGGAAAACTTTGTTTGAGTACAGTATGTCCCAGATTTGTGGCCGATTTCTGAAAGTACCTTTCAGCTCTGTGTATCACTTTCCTCAGCCATGAATCGCTCTGAAGTCAGTATTTTTGTCTAAGAGCTCTGCTGCACAAAATACAGTCAAGAGAACATAATGGAAAAGCTTAAAGGGACTAGATTGCAGAGCAGCTAGAACAATCAATATCTGTGAAAAAACTAGCTTNAATTTTCATCCTCTGCAATCTTTGATGAGTTTCATTCATTTCAGGGACTCAGGGGGAAGAGAGTGGCCTCCTCCAAGCAGTTGCAAACTGCTTCAGCTTCCTTGGTGTTCTCTCAGTCAGTTGCTCAGAATTCTTGATCCTAGCCTTAGGACTGCAAAGATTAAACCTCTCTAGCTTAGAAGGAGCCAGGTAGGGATATTAGGTGGTTATCAGTGCCTCCTGTACTAAGGAGCTTAATCTTTTAATTTTTTTTTCTTTTTGTTTTCTCCTTATTCTTCTCCCTAAAAAAATCTTCATTTAATTATCCCTGTGCTGTGCAACAAGATACCACCACGCTGATAAACTCAGTCTTTGGCATAATATAGTGAAGCCTCTGAAGCCAGTGATTTGGAACAAGAAGACTGCTGTGGTCTATGCTGTACTCCTTGCTGCACCTTGGGTAGGTGCTATTTTAATATTTCTGTTTGGAGATAGTATGTCTTTTAAAAGAACATTTGGGTAACAGAATATTCTGTGATTCTGTGATAATCTTTCCTGGAAACTGATATAGCTTCCATTTAGTGGATGTGCAAACTGCAAAGACTGTATGCTTTTAAAATTTGTAAGGAATTTTAAAATCTTCTACTCAACGTAATTAGTTTAATCCTGGAGCCCAACATACAACAAGTGAAAACTTGAAAACAAACAGAGCAAGTCAGCTAAGTGTAACACTGTTTCTGCTAAGGTAAGAATGAGGAATAAGGTAACCTGCAGACAACTAATTTCTAAGGAGCAATATCCTGAGTCATTAGGATACTGCTCACAACAGTAATATGTATCTCCAGTTCCTTGCCCTGTTGGGAGGATGGCCTGCAGCATCATGTTTCTCTCTGGCATGGACACTGAAGATGGGCACCACTATCATGGCACCCAGCAAAATATAGACTGGAAAACTCTTACTAGGCAAGATAGTTCCCATTCTGCCCAGTGAATTCAAGTCTGTAAAATGCTGCTCACCACTTAATTCACCGCACATACAGCAGCATCTAATAAGAAAACATTATTTGGGACTGTACTCCAAAAATTTACTGATGCAAAGTAAATCCTTGCATATTTATTAGCTTTGATTAAACTGACATAGCTGCCAACTTTTTTAGAAGTAATAGTTCAAACAATAGTTTAATTATGTTGTATCCATTTCCTACTCATCCCCCAAATCTATGCAAAGAAGCACCATTAATTAATCTGCCCATGAGATTGTTAACAAGGTCAGTGATTGATACATGCCTTCTCAGTGTAAGCTGTGAAGTCTGAAACATCATTTCAGGTAAGATCAGATAGACTATGTTCCTCAATACTTTCTAGGCACTGTCAGTCACTGTTCTTTGCCAGTGTATTTTTTCCTCCTATCAGAAAAATTTAAGTCATCTAAGAGATTCAGAAATGTTTCAGTAATGTACAGGACCTAAATCACCTAGAACCGGAAAACAGTTTAATGAGCTTGTTTTCTAAAATGTAGATACTTTTTCATTTTACACAGTTCAGACTGATATGTTCTGGTCTTTAAATCAGATTTTACTTTTTGAAAACATACTTTAAATTTTCATTCAATAAAATATAACTAAATAGGCCCTGACATATATTATAAATTTAAATTTTCAGTTCTAATGTATGAGAATATACTTTACGCATAGAAAACATTGCATCACTTCAAAGTTTGTGAAAATTGACAATGGACTTTAATTAGAGACCTCATCAGAATAAAGGAACAGAAGAAAGAAAATAAAACCTATGGAAAAATATCACTCTATCTCTTTATATGAAAATGGGAGATGAGGGTTCAGATTAGGACTAACATTAAAATCCTACCTTGATGCATCCATCCTGTTTCCCTGACCAAAGAAAAACACGCTCATTAAACTGTCAGCAACCCTGGAGATTTGCTCTCTTTCCAGCCCCATGGTCTATATATTTCTGGCTTTGCAGTGACCAGAAGGCATAACAGCATAAAGGCTACTCTAATTTATATTCGACTAATAATAAGCAGTAAGAAAAGCTGTAATTTTAATTCAGATATTACTCTAATCAACTATCAGTATGGTATATGCATAGACAGCATCCATCCATCCATCAATCAAGCAAGCAACCACTTGTAATTGGTCTTATTCTCAGCTAATTGCTGTATAGTTCTCAATGTAAAAAATAAGTAGATTCCCAAGAACATGGATGTTGCAGGATGCCAACTAATAAACATCAAGGGAAGTGATGAAAATATTCAGATGAGCACACATACTTGTCCACAGACGTGGTTATGGACACAATAATCTCTGGAAAGAATTCCATTAAAATCAGTGGGACAAGAATTGAGCATTATCTCTATAGAAACATAGGTGGCTATTTAGCATTCCATTTTCCTTGAGGTTTAAGAGTGATGTCTGATAAAGAGGCTCAGAGTGTTACATTTCTGGTTGATCTTGACAATTTTTAAGATATCTCTCTACCTACCCTTCCAACGGTATCCATTTTATATTAGTTCTATGTTAGTCTTTTCTCCATTGATTGCAGTCTCACTGCAGGCTCATACTAAAGAAGTGGAGTGCTTTGCAATCAAAATATAGAACCATAAAAAGGTCAAAATTATGAATAATTACAATCATTTCCAAAATTACATTAAAACTTCAAATCCTGATGCCCTGTTCAGTGAAAAACCCCAACTGTAATATTAAATGTGAAATGCACAACAGGATTCCACTCTCTTGACAAGAGACCACAGAATATTTGTCAAAATGATCCAATAATTACAGAGTAAGATGTAGTACAGAGTTTTATGTAAGAGAAAGTTAAAATAGGAAAGTTGGTGATTTAAAAGTAAAGATATAAAGTTATGTTTCTGCATGTCCCTGGAGAAACACACTGTAGTAGATCCTTCCCTGAGCTGGGGGTTGGACTAGGTGACCTCCAGAGGTCTCTTCCAGCTTCATGCCTTTTGAGATTTTTGAGATTCCTTCAAATATACCCCCTAGGCACAGGCATTTTGTATTTAGAGTTAATTACAAGGTCTCATGCTATTATTTTCCACAAGAGCTCTGACCTGTTCAAGAGACTGATCTAAAACTCACTGAAGACCATGGTAGTTTTCCAACAGACTTCAGTGTGTTTGAAATCCACAGTTCATATGATGGCTGGAATCTCTCAAATGAGGGAAAAACCTCACTTTTGCTTTGAAATAAGAATTATCACAGCAGCACAGACCAAGACAGCAAAGAGTACAGCTGCTGTCAGTGCAAATGCCATTTAATTTATCAATGGATAGAACATTAAACAAATCTAATTTATTGGTAGTTAAACAATATATTAAATACCTATTTTACTCACTTCTCAGTGAGTAAAGCCTTGTATTATGTCAGTGGCCAATACACAAAATTATCTGATCTCCCCACTGTGAATCAGGGCTTGTTCTTTGATACTTTGGTATCAATTTATAATAACTTCTTTACTTTCAACTGAACTATTCCAAATTTATGCTGATCTGAACACAATAGAAATGGGCCCATGATCAGGAAGGAATCAGCTGGGCTGTTATCTTTGTCATGATAGTTGAGTGCATAGTGAACACGGAAGCTAGTACTGCACACGTATTTATTCAAGGTTTGTAGTGCTTTAAGCTGCCAACATAACATTCAATGCTGAAAAAGCTTTGCCTCTGTGAAAGGCAAAAAGGAATTGCCTCTCTGAAAATAAGGAACAAAAAAGTATTTATTCTATTTTTTTACTTTGCCTTTTAATTATTTTACTTACATGACAGTTCTTTCTCTCCCCTCTCTTCTTATGTGTCATCTGTTCAGCCTTTTGTGATCCATCTCTCTGTCCAGTGAGTGGCATTTCATGAAATTATGGTTTCCCATCAGTTCGTGTCTCTATAAAACGTCTAGTTTAAATAACATACAGTCAAAAAAGCGAAAGCAAAACCAAACTAGCAAAACCCCTGAAACAAAAAAAGATTCAAACCAAAACAAACAAGAAATTCATGCAAAAAACCCAAACAAACAAGTAAAGCGAAAAACTGAAACAAGGAATTGTTGCTCCTAGACTCCAGGAAACTGGGGAGCCGTTACTGAGCCTTGAAAAAAACATTTCTCACTGCAGAAACCACAGTATACTTTCTGGATCTGAGTCCAATTAAGTTGCTTTTATCTTTTGGCTTTGTAGATATTTTTGTGGAAAGTCTGAGTGAATTGTAAAAGGGTTGATAGAAGAAAGCACCTTAGCTTTTTCAGATTTGTCTCCTTCTGTATCCTGCGATTTCTTGCACTTACTAATTCGCCTCATCTCAGCTCAGGTTTTAAGTTCTTGGTGGAAAGACCATTAGTCTGCCTGTAGCTTTACAGTCAAAAGCAACAGACTCCTCAAACCCTGATTGTAGTCTCTGGCAGGCATGTAGAGCAGATCTGTACAGATCTGTAGTAATGGGAGCAGCTACTACTGAGTGCCACTTTCACAAAAAGCTGGTATTTTCCAAGTTTATCAAGCAACAAATTGACCATTGCAAAAGCCTTCAGAAATATATTGAGTGCTACATAGCGTCACCAAAATTATATTTAAACCTCAACTAAAGCAATTTTTAAAATTCCAATACCATGAGGACGCTGGGCATGTTTTGCTAGAGACTCACATCTTTTTTTCTTGGAAAAGAATACAAGTTTTTATCTTCGGGATATCATGAAAGTAGAAGTAATGAAAGTTTTAAGGTTAATGATATTTTGTCTGTAGGGAGTATATTTTACTTCTGTCTTGTATAAACAAGACACTTATATGTACCTATATGTCAGTATGTTATGTAACTGGAAATATCTGGCCAGAAATGTATTGACACTCACTAGTTTATCTCACTTTTGGGCAAAGAGGGAAAGATACTGAAATGGAATTCCCTGAGTAGCAATAAACTAAAATTGTACCACATTTTATTTTGATGACACATTGTATTATTTCAGTTGCCTTTTCACCTTACCTTCCTAGTGGAACAATTGCCTTTGGAAGACTGAATCTTATAATGAAAAGCAAGAAACAGAGAAACTGAGCCAGAAGATAGTTCAGAGTCAGAAAAAATAAACAAGGATTTGAGTTTTTTATGAATTACAGACACCAAGCTGTTGCTAATATTAAATAGTATAACGTAGTCTGAACCTTGAACATATACAAAATTCTAAAAGACTAAGAGGTAGAAAAACTGGAAAATGTATTTATATTAACTTTTGAATAAGTATGTTCACAGGTAGATTGCAGTATCTTAGCCTGCTGTCAAAACTGCAGGCAGAACTGGAACTGTTAGCCCAGGAGCTTCAGGAGCCTGCTAGCTCATTTCTTGATTTTGTTTCTAAATGAAATAACTTCTATTACCAGGATAATATGCCACATTTCTTAAACTAGATACTGTGTTTAGTCTAAAATAGGAAAAAATTATTAGTTGTTTGCAAAGCAGTGTATTAATAGGTGGCACAGTGTATTATTATAGTGGCACAGTTGGGATATGTATAATACTTGCTCTGTGCCTCATTTTGCATCATCATGTCACAGCAGCACTTTCTCATAGTCTTTCCATTGATAAGAAGGAATAGGAATGGAAATGGCTGGGTCCTGAACTTCAGCACCTCCCAACCTGTCCAGCACCTTCCAAATGGTTAAAAAAAGTTCAAAAGACCATCTTTACATGTTTTCAATGCGATTAAAACACACTCATCTGGTAGAAGATATTAAGTATAGCTATCCAAGAAAAACCATAATACTTATATATATAAACATATACTTATTTTTTATTTTCATGAGTTTGGTCCTTCCCAACCACTGTGACAGACCTCACTGATATGGCATAAGTAAGATGAAAAGAAAGCAAACCCTAATCTGTGTTTGCACCATGGAAAAGAACTAAGAAGTATCAGTCTTGGGTTAGTAAAGGAAAGAAGAAAGCAAGAGGTCGGAGACAGTAAGGCATAGTACAATACTACTTTTCTGCAATCAACCAAGAGTTGTGATGGCCAATGTAATTTAGTCATTGGTTTAGAGAAGAACTGAACAGAATTTGATTTACATGATCAGTAGTTCAGACAATGTTATTCTGCCATGTCTTCTCTTTTTCTACTAACAGTCAAATATGGATGCAAGAATAATTTGTAGGGTACTGGCTTACTCCCAGGAAAGGTATGGTTTTCTGATGATCCAGTCTGCCTGAAGTTCTCTTTTTCTTACATGTTATGCTGTATGGATAAGCTCAGGATAAGTGTTTTTCCTGTAGCAGGCTCCTGCATCTCATCCCTGAATGGGAAACATTGCACCAAGAATGAATGGGAGACAAGGGTCATAGTCTGTCACTCCGTGGGACTACCATGTCCCATCATTTCTACTTCACCAGTTTTGCCTGTTGGAAATTTGAGAGTCTTAGCAATATGGATCTCTTTCTCCAGTGCATGCGCTAGATCTAGTTCTCATTGAGATGTGTTTGATAGTGCTGACTCTCATGAAAAAACAGTAATAGTCATTAATTATCATGTATATTAGGCCTACTAATCCATGCTCTCTATACATTCTTGAAATTGGTTAAACTAGTAACAATTTGCATGGTGGTGCTGCCCAGAACCTGAAATTCTTTTCTATTCTCCATGTTTTCTCTAGAAAAATGTGTGGGAAGATGGGAAGTCTTTAGCACCATTAAATCATGGATCAGGATGTCTCCAGCTAATATATTATCTATACCTTTTTCCTTAATAGAATGTAGAAAGAAAGGTAGAGTATGGCAAAAATAACTGTTTGCCAATACAGTCAGTTCATGCTTTTCTTCATTCTGCCTGTTCTAGAGGGAACTTTGTTAAGCAAGTAAAACTGGGAGACAAGCTAAATGTTGATAGGCATATTTCTCGTTTCACCATCCTATCATTAATGATTTCCTTATCAAAGGAAGGTAAAGCCAAATTGAATGTTTCCAACATGCTAAGCTGAACAACTTCAAAAGACAACAGAGAAGGGGGAAAAACAAGAAAAAAAAAAGTATACTTCAAATGAGATATTTGTCTATGTTTGCTTGTTCAATTGCTGAGTCGTTTTCACTATTGCCTGCAGCAGGCACCACCCACCCCTTGCTTAATATGATAAGTACATCTGAACTCCCCCAACTACTTTTGATTCTTTCACTACATGTCACAGGAAGGCATGAACAGTTATTCCATTATCATTACTTTGATTTCCAAAGCTCCCTTAATTTTCAAAATACTTAACAGTAAATTAATTTCATACTTCATATATATTCATCATCAGTCAGTCAGTCAGTCAGTCAACTGGTGTCCTGATTGAACAAAAACTTGTTAGATGAAGAACAGTTTTCCAAGGAACAAATGATTGTAGGTCTGTGACATAAAGATGGTGGCATGAATATAAATATATAGAATTGTTCTTGCTGTAGAATTCAGAGCCATCTTTCACTAGGAAAGATAATCAACCTAGAATCTGAGAACTGACAATGATCATAGACAATACTTTGGTGTCATCTGTCATATGGCAGGTTTTGAATTATAGAATCATTCAAGTTGGAAGGGACTTCCAGATGTTGCCCAATTCAGCTCCTTCTGCTTTTTCAAAAGCAGAGACAATTTACCTCAAATTGCTCGGGGCCATGTCCTGTTGAGTTTTGAATATCTTTGAGGTGGAGATCGTGCAACATCTCTGGACAAGCTGTTCCCATGGCTGATCACCTTCACTGTGAATTTTTTTTCCTAGCATCTAATTGTAATTTCCCATGTTTCTTTCCTCTTTCTGTTTTGGCAACAAAGACATCTTAAATGAGAGTCAGAGTTTTTCAGTGTCAGTTCCTTCACATGATAGTCTGCTAATACTCATTCTAGAGAAAATATTTAACACTGGAGATATTTGGAATTCCCAAAGCTAACAAGGAAAGAAAAGGAAAAAAGAATGCTATTAAATTCAGCTCTGTATATTCAGAAATGAAATATACTGTGAAGAAACAGTCTTGAACAATTTCTCAGCATCTGGACAGAAGGACAAAATATTCAAAATGATGAAGCTTTCATAAAGAATCTACATAATATGTTTCACAAATGATAATTCAGAACCAGACTGCATCAAGTACATGGCTTTTGTTTTTACCACAGTTGGATTACTCAGCTTTGTCTGCCACAAACCAGCTGTCAGCTAAGAGGAAAGTCACTGAGGATGGTTAACAAATATTTTGGTTTGTCCAAGTAAATTAAGGGTTAGCAGGCTTTTTTATTTCAAAGGAGTAAAATCCATTACAATTATTTTTGTAGTTCCAGTAGAGAAGGCTGAGAGTAGATATGCTTTGTTTCTTCTATGTCTTATTAAAATGTGGCTTTGATCCAGGTGACTCAACTGATATATGAGTTTACAACTCCACAGGCTTACAGATGCTGCAAAAAAACTTATTTATTCATGTCTGGGAAAAATAATTACAGCCTTTTCAGATTAGTAATTTATTCGAGTTCATTCAAATGCTTTAATAATGCAAATGTTTTAGTGACATGAATATGTTTACCTGTGCCTTAACAAAAGAGGAATAAATTACTTATCCTTTTACAAACTGAGTGTTTATAGCTGTAAAATTAAAAATTGCAGTACCTGACCTTCAGTCACATGTGCCTGACAGAAATCAAGATTTAAGCTGGCTTTTCTAGTGACTCTGCACAGCCTTAACTTTCCATTAGGTTTTCGTGTTGTAAAACTGAGGTGGCTGGGACAATAAAACTAAAAATCTAAGTAGTCAGATCCACTGTGTTATTAACTTTTTTCAAGAAATGAAATGGTCTTTGGAAGACTGTTTTGCAGGTTGAGGAGGACTGCTTCTAAATTTGCCCACCATAGGATCTAAAGGTGAAAGTATGGCCATCTGCACATTATCCATATAACAGGAAGCTACTTGCTGAGAATAGAAGGAGAGCTCCAAACAAACAAGGAAGACAATGAACAGTTATTTTTGAGAGGGATGTAACATCAATCTCTTATTAATGCTTGCTGAGAAGCCTTCTTCTGCCAAATTAGAATCTGAGATGGAAATATATAAATCATAAATCAAAGTGTCCCATATTGCATGCTGATTTTTTTTAGTGAGTTGCCACCTGCTTTGAGGATCATGGGGCATCATGATCATGTAGGTGGATGTAAGTGACATATGCACTACAACAGAAACCAGAAATGCTAAACTGGCCAATGGGACACTAAAATCCACAAAATTGTTTATGCTGACCACTCAAAGCTTCTCAAACTTTTAAGCAAGTTTGGAAATGCCTGCTCCAAACAACGCTCTCCTAGTGTCCATTGACAGGTTGCCTAGTCTAGCTTCAAGTATCCTAAACATAACCGCATAATGTTTTTTGGGATATTTCCTATGGATCTGCATGCTATATCTACATGCATGATTGTTTATTTCTCCAGCTATTTTCCTTAGTCTGTAGGCTTCTCCCAGGTTAAAAAAGGAACGCTAAAGGGAAAGAGTGTCAAAGCACCACCCAGAGATGCAGTCACTGGTGCAGGGTATAGCTGAGTTACTGTCCAGGCTTCATCTTTGCCCTCATGGCAAACTCTCTACAACAGCGTGGTAGAGACTAGAAATTTTCCACAGACAGTTTCTCTTTATTTCTTTTTAACTTTCTCTTCTTGTGTGGGAGCAGTTCATCTGGGATAAGACTTTCAAGGAAAAGTTTGCTTGAATTAATAGTTGTCTGAACTCCTGAACTGCCCAGTGCACCTCTCAGAAAAGGGCAAGGAGAAACAGGCACCAATTCTTCTCTGTTAGGCCACAGTGCAACTACCTTAGCAAACCAGATAAAAGAGACTTCCACTGTGAAAATTTCCCCCCAACAGATTGAAGACCAGTTTTGGGATGTAGCTAGGAATGAGTCAATTTTTTGACCTAAGCTGTTAATCTAATGGCTGAAGTTTAAAATTCAAAATTCTCAGAAAAACACTCCAGACTGGGGAATTGGCGAATTTATTATTTCCTGCCTGATAGGAAGAAAAAAAACTGGTGGTATTCTTACAGTATACCAAATTTCCCACCTGGATGTGATGACTGTGTCTCGTACTGCTTTCAGTCCACTAGTAGGCTAAAATACCACTACAATAAACCCAGAGGCCTTAACATGAGAGAATAACAGACAGACTCCAGCTGAGAGACTTGGGTATAAGAACAACCTAGCAGATGCTAGCCAAGTGCAAATAGCTAGTCCTGTAATGATCTGCGAAATCTGTTTCAACTCCTGTGAGTTCTCTTTAATGCTGCAGACTCTTGTATGTCTCAGGCTCCAAACAGTAAATTGATTGAAGTTTTTGTATATCTGGGTATCTTCATCTGTGTAGAGGTAGAAAGCGATAGAGGGCTAACAGAAGGCTGCAAGTCCCTGGTGATTACTCCTTCATGTGAAAGCTCTGCTGGATGAGGTGAGTGGCAGCTCTTCAGAAGAGACAGGCTAGGCAAGGGTACCTGTAACTAATCCATCAGTCACCTGGCAAAGCAGAACAGTGGGTTGTTTGTCAAGAGGACCTGGAATTTATTTTTTTCAAGGATTTGAACAACTGGTTGTTCTAGACAGGAACAATGACAGAAAAGGTACAAGATGTGGAAGAAGTAAGTAAAACTGGGAAGATTTTGGCCAGTTCCTTAAAAACACACCACAAGAAGTGACTAAAAACACCCTGGACCACAGAGGAAGGTAGGAAACTGAAACAGGGAAAGGCATACAGGCATTTTACTTTTCTGTCTCACCTACTGTGAGTTCGTTTCCAAGTTCACAGTTCATGAACAGGATAAGGTCACTTGTTTCACACGGCTGTCTGCATTGAACTTGCAGACGAATCAATATATATGACGCCATAGACAGCAATTGCTGGGTGTTGCCAAGACTTCACCTATGCAGTACATGCATCCCCATTGCTCCTGAGAGCATTTGCCCCACTTGCCTTCACCACCATAGAGCCCATGCTGTAGTAGCACTGACAGTTTCTTTATGAGCAAAAAAATTATTAGTGTCTTTTCAGGGCACTCCAAGTAGTGGTAAAGACTAGAGAAATCCATACTGTACTCCAGAAACTTATGCCTCTGTAACACTAACAGTGAGGGTCGGCACCTTCTGTGGGTTACACGCCAAGAACCAGCTATGACACATACAGCATGATGAAGTCCTAACCAAGCTCCTTTCCGTCTCAGACCAGTGGCAACAGCACAAATGAGAGAGCCAACAAAGTTTCTGGGGAATGCACCACATCTCTCTCTACCTTCTCCCCAAGACAGTGAGGCTTTTCATTAGCTGCTACAGTGTAGTGCCAGTAGCACATGTGGTACCAAAGCCATCACGCTGCAACAACAGATAGGAAAAAATCACCTCCTCACTCCCCCTCTGACATATCCATGCCCATATATTAAAGTGTCACCATTGGCTGTCTTGTGGGAAAATGAGAACCTGGAGGTTTTGGGTTTCTTCCATAATCCCTACAACTGGAATATGCACATCATCTCTATGTTGCTCCTTCTGTTACTTCAGAATCAATTCAGTCTCATTTATGTCCTTTTTCATAAATATGAAAGAGTGGAGGGAAAGTAAGCATATCAGTGAAAAACTTCTCAGCTGCAACAATGTGAAAAGGATTTAGCTGAGGAAACTTCAACTTCTTTCTGGATTCACTGTAAAGAAAAAAAGAAGTTAATGCGAAATGTAAAATGTTTTTCTAAAATAAAGAGTTAATATAAGCTGTTTCAAACCCTGATACTGTTCCGGTAAATATGTACAAGTCATAACATACATGTATTGTATTTATACTGTGTGCTACTGTGAGCCACAGCTCAATGCAGTTAATACAGCCTGAAATTTGGACAATCTACTTAATTGTTAGTGAATATATTTTAAAGATAGGTCTACTTTCATTAGGACACTTCTTAGAGCCCCAAAGAAAGTCCAAAGTATGTCTGGGCTGGTAATGGGAGAGAATAATTTCCTCCTGGAGTATCAATTCAAATCCAGCCTAGATGAGTAGCAACCTGAAATTTTTATCTTCTAGAAGTTACCTGATCACATTATTCCCAATAGACAAGTGTGTCCATTAGAAATATGCAACAGCTGGCACAAATCAGCTTCTTGCTGGCATTCACAAGAGTGAGGCTGGGGAAAATGTGTGGTTGGAATCTAAATGATTCCTCCCTCAAGGTGGTCTGTCCAGCATGGATAGAGGCAGTTGAATTTGAAAGGGAAACTTGAACTTTGTACTTAACGGGTGAATAAATGGAAGGCTTCAGTCTTCAGGACTGTCAGATTGGTAGTTTTCACAAACACTTAAATCAAATACCACATCCGAGTGGAAGAAATTAAGATGTAAATATCCAGGAGCCAGTGCCAATTCCACTGAAATCAGAATACAGATTTGCACTATTTTGGTTCTGTGCATCAATATAAAAATACATCAAGATCTTGTTGCCTATAAATATGGTTTGTCATGTTTTAAAAAATGTATAAAGGACATGAAATCTTTATCCTGTGATCTGCTAACAAATAGGAAAAAAAAGACACTTAAAAATGTTTTCCGTAAAAATTCAGATATTTATGTAGAGAGAGGTTAATAAGACACAACGATTGCCATCAACAGCAATTTCTCTCTGCTGATCATGAGCACTTTCCTGAGAATTATAAGCAGCCCACTCCTGCGTCTGCTGTGTATATTTACTGATGAATCATGGCAGTAAGGTAATTTGTAGAGCCCTCAGAGTGACCACTGGACAAGTCTGAAAACAAATATTGGACATTATATAAGTTTATCCTGAACCATTTTCAAATGCAATAGCCAAGATGTATTTATATCAGCATAATTTTAAAATGTGTTGAACCTCCTGAGCTGGGAAGGAAATGAGGCAATTGCTTTCTTGGCTGGCTGTCCAGGGCAGAAGCTCTGACTCCAGCAGGATCTGCTGCTAGCACCAGGCTTCACTGTCATCAGGAAGGTAAGCTGCATTAGTCTACACCATGGACTAATGTCCATCTACTAGTTGTAGACTAATACATGTAGTCTACATTCCTCGTACGGGAAGCACCAGCTGCAAGGAAACCTAAATTGTACAGTTGGTTTGGTTTTGCGTATCAAATAAGTGCTGCGTATTATTCACAGATTCCATTAATTAATCCTGATGAAATCATGATGAAAAGAACATTAACACAATAGATTCGGATGAGGGGAAATTTCGGACCTTCCTGACATTCACATTTGTGACACATACCATAATGAGAAACAACCAATAAGTGTTCCCCTACAGTGCAAGCACTAGCTTACCCAAAAGTAAAACAGAAGGTCAGCTTAAAAGTCTGATTTTCTACAATGAACAGTAATGCTTTAAATGATACGGAACATCATCCAAGTATTAGAGCTATTGTTTTCATAAAGCTATTCTACTAGTGACTATTCATAGCCATCATTTGGCACATAATTCCTTTCCCAAGCAGCTTTCCAATTTAGGTTTTCATAGGCTACAGTTTGACAGACTAGATAGAAGAATCCATGCATATATATCATGAAGCTTCATTATCCTTTCTTTCTTTCATGAATATAATTCTTTACAGGATATGTTCTGTGGCTGCTCTGTGCCAAGAGCATTATTTGCACTTCTTGACTAACAAGGGTTCACCATAGAGAAATCAAAGGGTTGTGCAAAGTTGTATCTTTTTTCAAAGGCTTGACAGAAGGCAACTTTCAAAAGTAAGTAGTTAGACCAGCAAGCAGTGTAATCTAGTGTGTCCCCTGGGCTGATCCCAAGCTGGTCACTGACTGTGACTAAAGGTACCTGGGTACCTGGTACCTGGGTACCTGGGAGCTCACTGCAAGTCCCTGTTCACAAGGTTGTGATTAGCTGCCAGTGCCAAACACCAGGATTATAAAACAGAAAACATAATCCAGTGTAGAGTCAAGCTCATAAGATGTATCTCTCAGCCAAATTAGGAACTATCGTGTAATTTTTCACCCAGCCTCTAATAGAGTTCATTTAATCAATCCTGTCCTTTGGAGTGGGAGACACTGCTGAAGTTACCTTTTTTATCTTCTTTCTCTCAAACAAGACCATGTATTTCTATTTGAAATGTAAGTGACAAAATCAAAATGTACCTCTAGCTTTTCATATCTGCAGTGTTAATTCTGCAACACCTCCAGCTGGCTAGGGAAAGTTGTGAGCACATCAGAAAATTTTTTAGGAGAAAATGTAAAAGATGCAGTTTCATTATGCAAAAGTAACACACTGGTTATTGCAGGAAGTTCTGCAGTCATCTGAAAAGAAAAGAAAAGCAGCAAAGTAACCTTGGAATAAAATATCTGCTTTTGACCACCATGGAACACAGTCCCTTCTGGTCATTTTAAATGACTATGAAAAGGTGTTCACTTTACACTTTCCTCAAGTATGCACAAACAGGAGACTTTTATCACAGTTTATCTTTCCTTTTCTTGTATATTTGTGCTCATGGCTTGTGAAGGCCAAAAATGAGAATGTATCATGCCCAAGTTTATATCCATCTGTCACCAGCACTAGAGGCTGCTACATTTTAAATTACTTCAGCATACTGCTTTCACAGTGACTCAGCTCTGACAGGGGCGTCCACCCTGAGGATGAGAAAATGATTCAGTATTCATTAGTCTATCTTAATGCAGTCTCTCCTCAGCAGGAGAACAGCCAATCCTGTGCCTTATCTGTGGCTGCTTCTGTGATTTATCCACTGAGGACTGACCTACAATCAAGAACTTTACTTAAAACATTTTGACAGGCAGTTAGTCGCCAGTCAGGAGATAAAGCTGAGCTAAATACACCCACGCTAATTTCAGCCTTTGCTTTTTTTTCAATATGAGAGCTTTCTATCAAGTATTTGAACAAAATCATAGTCAAAGATACTGCTTAGACATATACATATTTTCATAAGTCAGAGGTGTTCTGTCTTCTACAGTCATCTTGTGTGTGGGTTTTTGGAAAAAATATTGAAAGAATGACAGTGCTCTTTGCATATCACTTCCAAGATGTGTGCCCCAACCTCTGAAGAATTTCAGGATGATGTTGTAATATAAAAGGAAACCATTAAAAACCCTGATCCTGCTGAACATTTTCATTTGTGAATGTAGAAAAACAGTCTGCTTAACTAAGGTACAGGGAGAGAGAGATGTGTCTAATTCTATCACACTCTTCTCAAATATACTCTCGGACACATAGCGTGACTCTTGGGCATGGACCTATGGAGGGCTAAGAGTTGGACTTCATGTTCCTTGTGGGTTCCTTCCAGCTCAGCATATTCTGTGATCCTGTGAAATAAATCTGAAGTTGAAACATTTTGAAACTTCCAGCATCAAGAGGCAATCTAAAATTCTTTACAAGAGTGTCTGATTTTATAACAAGACATGAAGAGGGGGAATAGAGTGACAGACCTGTCAGTCTACCTATATAAATAAGTCTTCTTTCTATTCCCTATGCTGATACTTCCTTGTCAAATTTTTCTTGTGTTTGCAGGTGGAAGGGCAGAAGAGAGAAGGCAATAAGCTGATTTTTGTTATGCTTTGCTTTGCTTTCAGGACTCTCACAAATACGATCTTTTTTTCCTAGCCTGGGTTATGCTGCAATTGTGGAAATAATATTCTCAACAAACATCCTGAATCTCAGTAGATTTTCTGCTGCATATTCACAGAGCCTTTAATTCAGTCAATATGTGGCACTTAATTTCAGTTTAGAGAAGGCAGGACAGAATGCCTCAGCTCACAGCCAGGGGGAAAGGAGAAGGATGAACCCCAAAGAAGGCTCATTTTTAAAGTACTTTTTGGCCTTATGTAAATTTAAATTCAGAGATAGGAAAAAATATGACATTCTTTCTTGCTTAAGGGTGAAATTATTGCTCTCCTTATGAAGCTAGAAAGATTTAAAAGATTCAGGTGCTTTCGAACACCTAGTCAATTTATAGATAGCAGTTTCTCATATAATCCCATGATTGAAGAGTGAATGAATCTGACAGCCAGCATCTCAGCAAGGTAAGGAATCAGACTAATTTTTTCCCAGTGTTGAGTCAGTGTCATTTTTGGGGAGTAAAAATAGCCCTGTTTGAGATCAGTTTCCTGAGTTACTCCTGGCTTCAAGAGAAAAATGGAGAGGAAGCAGCCCATAACTGATAGAAGCATAAACTTATTTTGATTGGATTTAATGTCTCTTACTTCTGTCAACTCCAAGCACTATCAGATGCAGTTAACATTAACTGTTTATCAGATAATTCTCATAAAATTTTGTACATCTACAGACCATGTAAGTTGTGAGATATTTTTCAATAACTTTTTCTTAAATTTTGTAAAGTTTCCGGTATCTCAAGAGTAACAAGGGGTTTTGTTGTTTGGGTTTTGAGGTTTCTTTGGTGCGTAAGAGGAACCCATGAAATAAAATCCATGGCACCGAAGGCTAATGATGCACTCTATGATGATATGTGCACTCTACTGATTCTGCCTTTCATATTAATTTTATTTAATTGGTACTGTGTCATTAGGGTGTTTTCCTTTTAACTAATACAGCTTATGTTTTAAGTAGCTGTTTTAATTCCTCTCTGTATATATGTGTGTGTGTGTGTGTGTGTGTCTGTCTTTA
This sequence comes from Pachyramphus minor, assembly GCA_013397135.1. Classification (NCBI taxonomy): domain Eukaryota; kingdom Metazoa; phylum Chordata; class Aves; order Passeriformes; family Tyrannidae; genus Pachyramphus; species Pachyramphus minor. The sequence continues at coordinate 164,717 of VYXB01001465.1, forward strand.
GTAATTTTCTGCATTGTATCAAATGGAGAGCTAGTACTTCCCAATGTCCAGCAGCCATTTTGCAATCTAGAACTCATGTAAAAAGGTCTAGTGAGGCTTCTTGAGGCCCTGGTTCTGAAAGAGCTTTAAAAATCTTGTTTAGCAAGAGTTTATTTCTCTGTAAAAGCAATAGATAATTTGTATGCACCTGAATGTTACCATTTTTAAGACTGCCAGACAAAGCCAGTAATAATGATTTGTATGTCTGGTATGTATTGGTATTTTTGAACCTTCTGCTTTTCAGATAAACAGATGGGAAATGAATGAATGCTGTGAAGCTCTATAGAAGCATATGAAGCATAAAGAAACATAAATAAAGTGGTGTAAACCAATGTGTTTTGCTAGCCTCCAATTTTAACTCCTGCAAGCACTACAGCAAAGAGATTGGTAACATATACTGACTAAGGTTACAAAGGCAATAGTCAATCCATAAACTAAGATATAGAACTTGGATTTTGATTTTACATTAAAAATATCTGATTGTCAGCAATTAAAGCTCTAGTAATATTTGAGTAAAAATCCCAAAGCTGAGAAATACCAAGGTAGTTTTTTGCATTGCTACATGCCTTGCCCTTGTATATATTTAAGTGCAAACAGTGCCATTGATTTTTAAGACTGGTCAAGAACTGAGAAAATTAAGGTGCTTCTTATGTTTATTTCACCTTAGGATGACAGAAAGTTATGGATATTTGATTTTATAACCCATGCAGTAGCAGAAATTTAGTTATGAAGTACCATTCACAAATGCTTTCTATCCCTGCTGTCATATGAATATTGCTCACACAACATTGCAATATGTTGAAGCTGATGGTACTGCAAGGTCAATATGGAGCAAGAAAGGAAAACTACATTTTCCTTGCTTTACTTTCACTGGTTTGGAGATTTTTTTTCTTTGCCTGGGATTTTGGTGTTTTATTTTGCTTTTTTAACCCAATAGAAGCAAATCAGACTGTGCTCATTCTGCCAACATGTGAGTACTGGAATGGAAAAGGGAATTTCAGGAAGGAGTAGTTTTAAAGTGCCCTCGCACTGACCTTTACTTTTTTTCTAATTTTTTTTTAATTATATTTCGAGAATATCTGTGGATACCCACAGATATCAATTCAGATATCAATTAACTTCGAGTCACATATTTTATCCACCAAACCAATGGAGTTGCGTGCAATATTTCTCCTTGCAAATTACTGTTAAGCCATTTAAAAAATCTGATTTTTTGTGGGTTTGGTGCTTCTTGAAAAAAGAAGACATCACTTCAAAACCTACTGAGGAATAAAACACTGGCTGATGTGACACATCTCTTCTCTTCTTGTGAACACACATATTTAAATCTAAACAATTTCCTTGTCATATTTTACTGAAACCTTCCACTCATAACATAGTTTTCTATCCTGTCTATCTGTATAGAATATTAAAGTGGTTAGAAGATCGTGTCATTTTGCAATGCATTATAGAATCAATTTTCATGGGTCCTAAGTTTGCCAGTATTCAGTTCTTTGCTCTGAACACTTTCATTCCTGCTGCTTAGGAAGATGAGGTTTAATTCTATCAGAGGCAGAAAATATAAAGGGATTTAGTCATTGAAAAGCTGTGAAGGTCATAAGATGTGTCTGTATTCAAGTCAATATAAGAATATGATATTAAAAATTTAAAAATAGTACAATGTTAAAAATAAAACCAAGGGTGTAGAAACAATGGTATTGTAGCTACTCATAAGAGAAGGATAAAGAGAAATACTACTTGACCCAAGCTCTTCTTTTAAAATAGAAAAATTGTAAATTAAAAAGAAAAACAGACAAAACCCTGAAAAGTGCGTACATTCAAAACAGATCGCAAGATATCCTCTGAGTCCTCTGATCTCATTTCATGAATGCTAGTGGTAGCAATTGTTGTCTTGCCATTCATTTGAAATACTTTCCTGTGTGAAATTACATCATCCCTCACAAAGCCCAACAGCTTTCTGAGGGATATTCCTTTCTAAATGGGGAAGGGAGAAAACCACAGATGCACCATATCTGCAACTCTGCATTATGAAGGATATTCTGTTTTCCCTATGGATGAGTTGCTCCTTGGAGTAGGAAGTTCTGGAATATACATTAAGTTGCAGGTTGAAAAGACCAGTTTAGAGTGTATTCAGCACTATTACATTTCCCATAGATCTCTATATAAATATCAAGTCTGTGACTTTCTTAGTTGCTTGTAACTTCCTTATGACTGTTGATAAAAAAAATCTAGTATTCAGAATTTAACATGTACTTGATAAGCTTTTCCATTTCCTCTTTGCAAGAATTTAATTTCCTTTACTCATTTATTTCCCTGTATTTCCAAACTTTCAAAGTCATAGACTTCTCTTAAAAATGGATTTGCAAAAGCAAAGACAATCACTTCAGCAAATTTTACATTAACTTGATGGAATGCAAATGTACATTTTTCAAGAAAATAACAAAAAATTCTTTGCCTATGGGTATTTTGTTTAATGTCTAAATGTTAAGAATTCATCAGCACTTGTAACTCAGACCAAACATTAGCAGCTGTTTAGTCTTCATAGGACAGGGGAAATTCACCTGATGCAATTTGACAAACTACCATGATATCATAAAAATGAGAGGGATCATCCCTTTTCAAGTAATAACAGCCTTTGAGCGCTGTTCAGTCTGAAAAGTTTGATTCCACTTGTCTGTGAAGAACAATTCTTTTGCAGCAATGTAGTCTCTTTGCAGAGCAAAGACATGGTACACACTGTTAAAAAAAGTCTTAACGCAGTGGATGAGAGTGTTCTGAATACACATGGGCCTTTTGCATTTTTCAGTTACTAATTCTTTATGGTAGTGAACAGAATATTTTAATAAATGCTAAGAAATCACATGGCTACCATATAATGTAGTGGTAAACAGCACTTGATGTTCATACAAACATCGAGGTTCTTTTAATTTTTGTTTGCTATGGCTACTATTGGTAAAATAAGAGAAATGTAACCAAACCAATAATTTCATATAAATAGAGTCAGAACTGTGGTTATAATGTGTACTTTCACTCACCATGGTAACCATGAATAGGCTGTATAACTAATTTTTAAAATTAAATTAATTGAATTAAGAATCAGAATTAAGAATCAGAAGTAAAATTTATTGATATATCAGTACCTTCTGCGTCATAAGAATGAGTCATTACTGCTGTGATTAGAGGAAGGGAAGATATGGTGTGTTTGTGGATATTCTATTTTATTAAATCTATTTTTTTATATGTAACTCATATACTGAATAGTCTGATTGCCTTTTAAGGGGGGATTTTCATCTCTATGAATTCTGACCTTGTACAACCTAGATTATAGCCAGCAGACATCCAGAACAAAGGCAGCAATGCAAACACTTAAAATGACTGAATTTGAGCCGCGATCTACTGAAATGTGGGACCCTTACTGACTTTTTTGCAGAATGCTTTTTTTCCTAATTTAAGTTTTGTTACAGCTTATCTAAACCAAGAAGATTCAGGCTTTCCATTTCCTTACAACTCAGCTGGAGAACAAAAGACATGCCATCACAGTCATTGTATCATTTTAATTAATGATATGTCTAAAATATGTAGGGATAAATAAGCCAAAAAATAATTACCCTGTCTCCAATGCTCTCCTTTCTTTTGGCACATACATTTTTCCACAGTTGTCTTTCCACCTTTGATGCCCTTTTCAAGATTTACATTCTGCTCTTTAGCTATTATGACTGGCTGTAAATAAACTAGATCACTATATTACTGTCAGAAAATAACACCTGTCTCGGTGACTTATCACTCTCAATTTTTGCTTTCTATAGACATGTTGTATGCTGATCTTGTATGTGAAGGAAAACACTTTGGAGGTGACAGCTAAAGTTGGAGCCACGCCCACCACGTCAGAGGGCACAGGGAATGGAATTAAACACCTGCTCATTTGACTGGGTTGGTTTGCGTCTGTTTTCAGTTTGCCCTGAGTGCCAGTTGTCATCACCTAACCTTGCTATCATAGTTACTGATGGCATTCCCACTCTCCTCCAGGCTGCTGCTGCCTCTGTCAGTCTCAGCCAAGACTCAGCCTTCTAGCAGGGGTGGGAGACATTCAGACTTCCTTAGCTGTGGCAGGCACCTGTCCCACAGTGCCTGCAGGACCCAGATGAGGCAGGCAGGAATCCATTTCCATCCCCTGTGTTAGCTGCAAACTCTCTTACACCCCTGTATGGGGTTTGCGTGACACAGTTTTGGTAACGAGAGAGCTACAGGGTTGGCTCCTGTGACAAGCCACCAGAAGCATCTCTCACCTCCCAGACTGAAGTTAAACCTGGGAAGAAACTAGGAGTTGATGCTTTAAGTTTTTATTTCTCATTAACCTACTCTGATTTGATTGGTAATAGGTTAAACTAATTTCGCCAAGTTGAGTCTGTTTTGCCTGGGACAGTAATTGCTGAGTGATTTCTCCCTGTCTTTATCTTGATCCAGGAGCCTTTTATTATATTTTCTCTCCTCTGCCCAGCTGAGGAGGGAAGTGGTAGTGGCTTTAATAGGTACCTGGCACCCAGCTGGAGTCAACCCACCACACACCACTGACACAAAAACTATCTTCAAGGCATACTCCCTTCCACAGCAAAATAAGGCAGACCTTCCACTGTTGGATATACAACCAGATGCATAAACCTCTTACAGAGATCCAGCATACTCACTCCATTTAGCTGAGCTACCTCAACACATCCCAGTAAAAGGGGCTGGTTTCCAGGTTGTTGTTTTCAGAGAGCAATACTGGATTTTCTGTGTTCTGGGGAGCCTACCTGTCGCAGGGCACGTTACCCTGCTGAAAATCCAGAGCTGCTTTAACAGTACGTAGAGATGCGTGGGAGTAGGTGGCTGCACAGACATATGTACTGGTACAATGCATGACAGTGTGCTGGCTGCAGGGCCTGGCTATGACCCCAAGCAGAAGGGAATTCATGAGAGGACATAAACAGCACTCTTTTTCTTCTACAGTGCAGAACAAGCAACCAGCTGTGGTGTCAGCTATATTGCTCTTCAATGTTATTAACATTCTTCTCTTCATTTTTTTCTGGTATAAAGAGATCATACAAATTTTCAATAGATTGCCTGACTAAGATTAAAGTTAAGAAACCTAGTTTCCTACCTCCCTATTACAGCCCTACTACACAATGATCTAGTCCTCCTTCTAGAAAGGGAATGTACCATACTGTGCTTAAACTGTCTTTTAAAAGATAATACCTACTGTTTGTCTGAACTAACACAGAAGAAGAGGATTTATTCAGCTGTGGTAGATTTTTTCCCCCCAAGTTCACCTTTACCATTGTCCTAGTTCTTTCATTTGCTCTCACTAGGGATCTAAAGTTTGTTACATCAGAGTAAGAAAGGCCCACCAAAATCAGCAAGAAAAATAATGGTTAAGAATATGTTGTATCCTCGATATTTAGAACTAAGTGTCTCCAAAAGCACATGACCTCTTTTGCTCTTAAAGACCCTGATTATTTTCTTGACATTTTAAACTTTGTTTCTTTTATTGGCTGCATTTTACTGTATTTTGCTCAAGGATAGAAGGGCAGCACAATTCCTTAGAATGGTTTTGATGACATTTTTTGTGTAATAACAAAGTCTTTGTTCTTACTTTTTTTCCAAAGGAAAAAAACAAAGCTCACATGCTTTCTGTGTTCCAATTAGCATATCATTTATATGTTTGCAAAGCTTTCCTCTCATAACCTATGAAAATATTCCGCTGCTTCACTTTCCTATAGAAAGTGTTATTTAATAGCATCCAGCAGATATAATTTACAGTGATAGTTGCACATGGAATTATTAAAAATTTCAATTTTAGATTAGCTAGGAAAGCAGAGATGAAGTAATGCTTCTAAAGAAATCCTTAGGAGTTTAAAAACTGATTTTGAAGCACCAAATTTTATTTCAAAACTTAATATTCATACGTAAGTGAAATCAATCATAGAATTGAATGGGTTGG
>VYXB01001466.1:0-29669 GCA_013397135.1 Pachyramphus minor
TCTTCTTGTTTGTTGCCCATCCTTCCTGAACCAGAGATGCTCACCTGCCTCTCCCATTAAGGCGATTTACTTACTGCAGCCCTGTATTCCTCTCTTGGGGTCATTCCCAAATCTAGGGGATAATCTATGCTTTTATTTCATTCTTTTCCTCCCTAATTGCCTGGTTGGAGGCGTCTTGCTACTCTGATTCTGAAACGGTGCTTTTAGGGTTTCCTAGGGACTCTGAGACACTGTAGGGTGAGAGCTCACAGATCAAGGGCTGCTTGTGGACAGGGACTAATTAAATAGGAAGCAGCAAGCTCACTTAATAAAGATGTCTCATTGCTGGCTAAGTGAAGCTGAATCTTTTATTCTTCTAATACTGGTTCAAGTCCTGGGAGTTCTCTTTAGCCCGGCAAGGAGGGCATTATGCTGATGAGGCTGGAGAGCAGCCTTCTTGGAGGGTTTCAAAAGAGCAAGGCTTAGTGAGGTTTGAGCTTTCCTACCCCTGCTTTGCGAGCTTGGCAACTGCAAGAGCAGCATCCATATACTCTTCCTGGAAGACACAAGCAAGAGAGAGCACAGGGAGTTAGAATTGGATAAGAACGAAAAGCAGCTGGGTGACTCCAGTCAGGGACATTGGGAAGGTTGTCAGATGTGACAGCATTATCTTGGGAGAGCGAGGTTGCTTTCTAATGCCCTTGTAGAGGAATTGCCATTTCTGTAGTGGTGTGTAGGGTTGCTAATAGCCTCTCTGTTGAGAAGGGAAGGTGGCTGATGGAAAAGTGTCATACTCTGCCCTAGAAGCAGCCTGGTAGCATTTGCACTGTAGCCGTGACTCAGTTGCATTTGGATGTGGGCTGACTCCAAAGAAAGAAGGTGTTCCCATCCACACTTAGATTTTCCAGCGAAGACATTTCCAGCTGTGTTTTCCCAGAGACAGCTCCCAGTAAGAGCTGCAGGGAAGAAGGAAGAGAAGGAGGGCCAGTGTCTTTGGAGACAGGTGCTCCTCTGGGTACTGACTCAAGGCTGGTTGTCTGAACAGAGAAGGAAGAGGATCAGAACAAGAAAAAATGTGTCTCTGGAGAGCATGAGCACTCTGGGTTCGAAGACCAGATGACAAACACGAAGCTTGTGAGGTATTGTGCTCTGTGTGTGTCTGCAGCTCCAATTACCAGCCATGCTGCCCCTGCAGTGGGATGGGCAAGGTTCCCAGCACCCCCTCACATGCAGGGTCCCGTTGCAGGCAAGTATGTGACCGCTTCTCTTTGCAACAGGCGCACGTCCCAGAAGAGTGCTGAACTGAAAGAGGAGCCTCACTCCAAATCTCCTCCTCCAACCAGTCACAGCCTTGTCAGGGAGGCCAGAAGGACTAGTAGTGGCTGGCGGAGCTCAAAAGATGAGAAGTTTATGGATTTGGAGCCACAGCCTCCAGCAAAGACTGGCCCTGCTGCAGACAGGCAGCCTGTCCCTGGCAGCCAGCTCCCAGCCATGGAGAAGGCAGCAGCTAAAGCTGACCCACTGAAGGGGGAGGAGGATTGGCTGGGCACTGCCTTGGCTCGCAAGAAATCTCAAGCCCAGGTGAAAGCCTTGGAGGTCCCAGGTGAAGGGCTGGACCTCCACACTCCTGTCAGGTAAAGGCACGGTCAATGGCTGCAGGTCTCCCATCTGCTCCACATGTAGCTGCTCCAACAGGACTTCTCAGAAATCTTCAGCTTAGATTTAGGAAATTAATTCTAAGCACTGTCCTCTTGCAGGCTAGGGTAATAACGTGGGGCTTTCTACTACTGACCCAGCCCACTGTCTCATCCCAGCTCTGAGCTCTCTTTCCCTCTGTGGCCAAGATTGCATATGTGGCCCTGGATCACATGGAGCTGTCCTGGATCAGCACACACCAAAAAGCTCCCCCATCCTCCTCACTCCTACCTCCATTTCCCTTCATTCCTGCTAGTTGCAAGCAAAGGACCTCCTGTGCTGAGTTCACTTGGACACAGGTTCAGACTTGTGCCAACCAAATGGGACTCAGACATTGCAGACAATTGCAGAATTGCAGACAAACTGCCTGTGTCATGGGCAGTATTAGCTGGGGCAGAGGCAGGAGATGGATACAGCAAGAAGGAACACCAGTGATGAAGATTTTGAGGTGCCTGTGCTCGTTCTGAAATCAAAAAGCTGAATGCTGCCAGAGCCAACTGGGACAGGCTGTCAGCTGTGAGGCAGGAGTGGGTGTCAGGAGCAAGGGTCTCATCTTTCATCCTCTTCTTGGCTGTCTCCCATTGGATGCTTTGTGCTTGAAGCCAGCTAGATGCCTCCACAAGAGCACCACAACAGACAGCTACACCACAGGACAAGGTACAGAGCACAGATGACTCCAGGTAAGTCCTCGGGCATCCTCCATGGTGCCCTGCAGAAAGCAGCTTTGTGTGTGAGGAAACAGGGGAATGGGGAGAATGGGTAGCCACCTGTGATCCCTTTGCTCTGGGACCTCTGTATCTGAGAGGGAAGGCAGCTCTGAAGAATCATCAGGCTCTTGCCTATTTGACAGCAAAGATTTAAACTGACAAAAATGGCAATAGGCAAATGCCTGTGCACCTCCTCCTGAACTGTGACATTGCTGAGTATTACTCTTGTCTGTGTGCTCACTCAGTCAGCTCAGCACCATGAAAGAAGCCTCAGCAGAACTGCTGGAGTCTGCAAAGCCAGATCCGTCCCAAAGGGTCAGAGTCCCAGGTGCGTATCATGTGGTTGTATAGTTTGGACAGTCATAGGCAGAGAGGGTTCCCCTGTCCTTTTAAAAGAACACAGCAAAAGGCTGGAGCCACAGCATCATCCTTGGCCATGGGAATGCTACCCAGGCTGTGACCAGCTGTCCTCAGAGCAGGTTGTCAATCTGCAGGATCACACCATCCCCATCTTGTGGCACAGTGGGGACATGGTGCTGCGGTGCACTGAGCTTGGCAGTGGCCCATGGAGACACAGCAGATTCCCCTTTGGAGAGACAGTCAGGAATATGTCTATGTCCATTGTCCTAATCACTCTGTGTCCGGTTTCCAGATGAATATAATGTTAAAGGTGCCAGAGCTTTCCAGCCAGCTGAGGGTAGCAATTTGAGAGCCCAGAACACCTGTTCACAGGCCAGTGAGAAGTGAGTGCCTTTCAGACACATCACTCTTGGGGATCTCTTTGTAGCCTCCAGGTTCTTCTGATCTGCCTGTCCTTGGCTTCTCCACCTCATTCCCAATAGCCATTGCCTGGAAAGGTGAATTACCTGCAATGCCTTTGGAACTGGGATCCCAGCGCCTGCAGCTTTTCAGCAAGAGCTGGGTGCTCCTCAGCCCTGTACATCTCCCTTAAATCTCTCTTGCAACAGTTACTTACTAAACAGAGCAATTCCCCAACACTGCTATCTTTTATCCCAGTGCTATTTTCGCTTCATTTTTCTGTGTTGTAAAATGCAGCTGATGCACTGTCTGGTCACCTGCACCTCCCCCTACCTGAGCTGGCTGTCCCCAAGCTACCTTTGCCAAGCTCACATGGGGTTCTTGTGTCACAGGCCTGTGCTAGAGGATGATCTCTTAAACAGACTCGAGGAGGACATAGAATTTCTAGAGGTGAGCCCAAATTTCAGGAGAGCGCCTGAGTGTCCCAAGGCCTGGGGCTGAGGTGGGCCAATACTGCCCCTAGTCTCACCCCTTTGAAGTCAGCAGTAGGGATTAGGGACGAGCTGTGAAGTTGTTTGTTGACAACTGAAGGGGAATTAGAGCTTTGACAGCACAGGCAGCTCTTGCTTGGTCTTGGAATAATCCATTTCTCATCTAGATGTGTCTCCTCACCCTGCCTGGATGGCAGGATACACATTGTCTCCCAGAGGAATCACACTCTTCTCCTTGAATCTGTCACCTGAGAACAAAGCCCAGTATCCTTGTGTCTGGGGTAGGGGCTGCTCCTGGGGAGAAAGGACCCACCAGCAGTGGGGTTGGGCAGGAGAAGGATAGAGGAAGGGCTGCAGTGGGCTAGGGATGGATTCCTGTTCCAGGGTGAGCAGATGCTCTATCTGGTGCTTTACCTCCCTGACAGCATCCCTGTGTCCTGTCAGGTTAAAGCAGCTGAGTCACATGTTCAGTCTGCATCAAGCTGCTTGTTAGCATTGCTCCACATCCAGGCTCATGTGTCACAGCTGGAGAGCCAGGTGAGCCTCATTGCCTGCTGGGTGGGGGGACCACAGGTGATAAAGAGGGAGGAGAAGGGACCATGTCTGCTCCAAGTAGCATCAGAGTGACAGGACAGATAGAAGAGATCTTGCTGTCCAGAGATGCCTACAGTCCTAAAGTTCTGCTGTTGGAACTCTGTCCCTGGGGTCACAGAGGACCTTCTTTCTGTGTGTCCGGTAGGTCCAGAGACTGGAGATGGAGCAGGTACAGCTCAGGCAGTTACTGGAGCTTCTCCAGCAGCAGCACCAGGACTTGAATCGCATTGCATGTGCCTGCAGGTAGCAGGCTCTGGCCTGTTCTCCCCTCCTCTGTCATGTCCTTGCCTACAGTGCTGTCCATCTCCGCTGAGGTGGGAATGCTGGGGTGCTTCCCCAGTCCATCCCTGGTGGGGGCAGAGAGCAGCCCTATGGGGGGCCAAGTTGGTGGCTCATTCTCATCAACACTGCTATGGGTGACAAGGAGGAGGGGCTGGTCCCACTGCCAGCACATCTCCAGCATGCCAGGTATGGCCAAGAAAGCAACACTCTGTTCTTGCTGTGACCTCTTGGGCAGGAGCCATATGAAGGTGGTGGAGAAGAATGATGGGCAGCAGGAGGAGAGGCTGCAGCAGGAGAAGCAGCCAGCAGCTCAGCTCCCACTTCAGAGGCAGGACAAGGCCCCAGCACAGGAACATCCCATGTCCTGGGAGCAGGAAAAGCAGCTCAAGGGTACGTCATCAAAGTGGGATTCATTCCTATGGAACCTACATCTGTAGACCGTCACCTCTGCTAATGAGTTTATTGGAGAAAGTCAGTCCAGCTGAGGCTGGCAAAGCCTTGTGTGCCTTGGCCACCCAACATCTCAGGGTCTCCCCTTGACAAAACAAAGTCCTGGAGACGTGCAGCAGGTGGTGAGCACAAGTAGGTGCACTTTTTCTGTGAATATGGTGTGGGGGTATTGCAGCTCATGCTGCTCATGGCCCTGCTACTGCCTCTCCCCTAGAGCTCCAGGACAGGCTGTCAGAGCAGCAGAGGGACATGGCGAAGGAGCGGAGCCAATTCCAGGACGTGATTGCAAAATTGGAGGCCAGGTTGAGTGAGCAGACTCAGCTGCTGGAGCAGGTGAGCCCAGTCTGTGTCCTCTGCTCACGTCAGCCTTCCTGTGTGGGCATGGGTCATGTGCCTCACCCACTGGAGCCTGGGAATGGCATCTGTCTCTCCTCTGTGTCCTAATCCAGGAGCGTGGCAGGACAGTGGTGGAGGAAGCCAAAGCAAAATCACTGCAGTGTTCACTGGAGAAGCAGCAACAATTCATGAAGCAGCAGCTCTCTGTGGAGCGAGAAGAGCTGGAGAGGGTGAAGGTGAGGTCAGGCAGACATGGCCAGATGCTTTTCACATGTGCTGACAGTGTGTGCAGCACTGCACTGCAGCATGTGATGACAGAAAGAGCTGGGTGCTGGGCTGCAGCCTCCTTCATCTGACCTCTGTTTTCTTCATCTCGCACCTGCTCACATCGGGAATTGCCATCCAGACAACCTTCTAGCATGCAGATGCCAGAGGTTGCTGTGTGCCTGTATGACTCATGCTGGTTCTTGAGAAGCAGAAGCCAAAGCTCTCCTTGCAGAATTCTGACCATGGGCTGAAACCAGCCTTCCAATGTTGTGTGGAGTTTAATGGGAATGATGTGACAAATGTGAAAAATACCCTGGCAAATGGGACTTAGGGCTTCTTCTCTGCCTCTCTTGCCATGGTCTCCAGAGCACTTTGCTGGAGGAGCAGAAGTCAATGCTGCAGAAGTGTAAAGAGGAGCGAGGGAAGCTGGAGGCTGAGTGGGCAGAATTCCATGCACAAGAGAAGCTGAGGGAGGAGTGGCTGGAACAGAAGATGGAGCAATCCTGGCAGATAGACCGCACCAGGATGAGATTGGCCAAGGTACCACAGTGAAGCCCCTTCCCATGGCCTCCAGCACCACCTAGCAGGCTCCAGGGATGGGCCCGACCCACAGGGAACACATTCAGCACTGCTTCCAGGTGTAAAGTCAGAGGCATCTCTCAATGTGGTGAGAACCTGGCTGTTGAGGAACAAGCCTCGACCACTGTGTCTTAGATGTTGACTGAAGCATCAGTCCTCTCTGTCTCTCTCCTGTGCCTGTGAGGAGTTTGGATGGTCAGAGCAGAAGCAGCAGACTGCCATCTTAAGTCTGCTGAGAGGAAACCTCCAAGGTGGCTTAGGCAAAACCTCCCTGTGCCATGGGCACATGTCCAGCCACGTTTTGCTCCTGCCTGGGCCTGCTAAGAGTGGATATATGGCACAGACAGTGTGGCAGAGCTGCCTTTTTAAGCACTAGTGGAGTAGAAAATAACCATTCAGGCCAAGTGTTTCCAGGGAAAGAATGTGAGAACAACCAGAGCACTGCAAATCTTGACCCCCAAGGGCAACTGAATGAGAGCACTGCTTGAGTACATAGTGGTGTTGCTCTGCACCCCAAACTGGCCTGCGGGAGATCAACAAGGGCTGATCTCCCTTGTATACTTAGGAAGACATGAGACAGTGTCCAGAACAGGGTAGGTAATGCAACTCTTTCCCCTGTGCCCATCCTAGGAGCAGGCAGAGCTGAGTCTCCAGGGCCACAGGCTGAGAGCCAAGGAGGAGCAGCTGGAGAGGGACAGGGACCACCTAGATGAATGCTGGCATGAGCTGCAGCTAGAGAAGGAAAAGGTGAACAGTGCTACACAGCACATCCAGAAGCAGAAGAAGGAGATTAAAAGCATGATTGAAGTAAGTGTAGCATCTGCACTGCATTTCACAGCTGTACAGAGGCCAGAAGCAAATATGGGGCTTACACTCTCAAAGTCGTGTATCCTAATCCTGAGCTGGGAATAAGGGGATGCGCAGAGAAGCCCTGTCCCTGGGCAGCGAGGGGCCCTGTCTCCCATCTTCCACTCTGCTTCGCAGCGCTCATCCCAGAAGTATAGAGTAGGGAAGCGAGCCCTGCGGGAGGCACGCCGAATAGAGTCCTTACACCAGGAGAGGATCCAAGCCACACAGAGACAGTTGGAGCAGTTGAGGCAGCATCAAGAGCTTCTGCACCAGGCAAATACCCCCTCCCTTTCCTGGCCTGTGGCCCCTGTGCCAAGGGCCTGCACATTTGCCAACAGCTTCTCTTTCTCATGGGAATGGGGCAGGATTGGCTGAGCGCAACTCAGCAGAGGAGACAGCTCGAACAGCTGTGCAACACAGCCCAGAACCTCTGTGCACCTATGGAAGGCCTCTCCAGCACACGGTGTAAGGCTTCACAATGCTGATAGGAAGGGTTGTGAGGAGAGCAACTGCATTTGTAGTCCATTTGTCGGGAGGCTTTGGATGTTCCTGGGGGTAGTTTTAGTGTCTAAAGCTTATCTGTGAGTGAGTTTGCCAGAGCTCAACTAAACTCTCTGAGCCAGGGCAGTGCTCTGAGGGGTTGGTGGATTTTTGCACTGGGAATTTGGGGAGAATACTGCTGCAGGTGCATATGGTCCACAAAAAAAAAGGGGGGGTTGTTCTGTTTTCCTCCTCTGTGAAGCCTCCAACAGCAAAGCACCATCAAGTCAGGTGTCTTTTGCAGGCAGGATACATCCTCAGCATGGCCTGTGGTGTTGCAGGGACAACACAGACAGCTCCACTGCACTCTATGCCACACTGCAGATGCTGAAACACAGGGCCCAGATGGTGAGACAGTGGGATACAGGGGCTGCAATGGGCTTGGAATCAGCTGAGTGGAAGCAGGGTTGGGTAAAATGTGATTTGAGCCTGATATACACAGGGTGGGGTATCTCCTAAAATCATGACTGAGCTGCTTGGTTGGGCAGGGTTGGAGAAACTGGGGGCAGTTAGAATAGCAATAGCAAAACCAAGGACAGGTGTCCTCTCACAGCTTGTCTTGTTACCTGCCCATGTTTATGGGTAACATCCTTAGCTCACTGGTGTTATCCTTCTCCCCCCCATCTCTGCATGAAGCCAGCTCTGCCAGACTCTGGCTCGGCTTCTGTCAGCTCCTGCTTCCCAGATGTGCCCTTGCCCAAGCAGGGAAGCTCTTGGAGGCTTCATTGGTGGCTCCCACTCATAGTGATGGACTATAGGGACGCCTCCGCATGCACCCCAAGGGTACCAAGGGGTACCCCAAGGTACCAAGGGGTACCACAGATGAGCGCCAGCCCATGGCTCCCTGCAGGAAGGAGAGTTTGGGATCCTTCCCTCTGTCATGAGCATCACCCTGGAATGTGCCCCTGTCATGCCTTCATACTCATCCCATCTATCCCTCTCTTCTCAGGAGCTTGATTTCTTGGAAGGTGAGCGCATCTTCCTGGAGTCCCTGAAGAAAGCACCCAACTCTGAATGATGCCAGAGGAGGTGACATTCCCTCACATGCTACCAAGAGATGCTGTGCCCTCCAACCTGGAGAGGAAAGTGAACAATAAAGTCTGAGTTTTCAGCTTCTTCTCTTTCCAAATACTGTTGAAGTGTTCTGTAATTCACTTCTAATCATTCAGTGCTGTACAGCTGGTCCTGAATACCGTCCAGATGAACTTGGACAAGCTCAAGATGTGGACCAGTGGGAATCTCATAAGAGATTCAAGATCAAATGGAAGGTGTTACATCTGGATTGGAGCAACCCCTGGTATCAATCCAAGCTGGGGGATGAGAGCAGCCCTGGTGAGAAGAACTTCGGGGTGCTGGTGGGTGAGAGGCTAGACATGAACTGGCAAGGTGTGCTTGCAGCCTAGAAAGCCAAGTGTGTCCTGTGTGGGCAGCAGGGTGAGCGAAGGGATTGTCCCCATCTTTGCCCATCACAATTTGACTTTTTTGAGTGATGCATTTTATATCCTGTAAGCTAATGCTTTGACACTGTTCTGTCTAGTCTAGTTATACATCACAAGGGCAAAGGCCCTTGTGAGACCCGACTTGAAGTACCGCATCTAGGTCTAGGATCCTCAGCACAAGAAAGACATGGACCTGTTGGAGTGAGTCTAGAGGTGGCCATAAAGATGGAGGTGGCTGGAGCACCTCTTCTGTGAAGACAGGCTGAGAGAACTGGTGTTGTTCAGCCTGAAGAAGGTTTCTGTGAAACCTCATTATGGCCTTTCAGTACTTAAAGAGAGATTATGAGAAAGAAGGGGAGTGACTTTTTACATGGGCAGATAGTATTAAGACAAGGGGGAATCATTTTAAACTAAAATAGGAGATATTTAGATTAAATCTTAGGAGGAAATTATTTACTGTGAGGGTTGTAAGTCACTGGAACAGGTTGCCTGGAGAACTTGTGGATGCTTATGACCGGAAGTGTTCAAGGCTGGGTTTGTGATACGGAATGTTTCCCTGCACATGGGAGCAGGTTTGGAACTAGATTATTTTTAAGATCCTTTCCAACCCAAGCCTTTCTATGACTCTATAATGAGTATAATGTCACTTGTGCCTTTGTCATTGAAATTCTGAAAGCAAACTAAAAGGCAGACTTTAGAGGGATGAGAGCAATATTACACTGTGCTTGCTTATTTACTTTTTTGAGTGGTACATTTTATATCCTGTAAGCTAATGCTTTGCCACTGTCCTGTCTAGTCTAGTTAATACATATTAAAGACTGATAGATATGGATTTTATGTGCTTTAGTACATTACTTATTGACTGGTGCAATCATTTGCACATTGCTTTCATTAGTGATTATTATGAATAAAGGAATTCTTAATGTCAGTTGCTTAGTCATAAGTATCTGATCAGATGTAATGTTTCATTTGGCTTACTTTAGGAAAACAAGATTAATTTTCAGATACTTACAAAAATGTGATTCATTATGGGAAATAATGGACACAAAATTGCAGATTCTTACCAGTCTTGTCATTTAATCAAACTAATCATAAATCTTTCCTGACTTTTCTGACACACATTTAAAGTCATTTTTTAAATTTGAAACTACATATGCACCTTGCAACATTTTTACATTTATCTTTTTAATGACTATACTTTTTGTTCTGGAATTGACTCAGTAAAAAGAGGAAAAGCCTCCAAAGTGACACTTAAATGCATTTTATTATGACTCAGGCAACCTGGGACAGCCAGCTTCTTTCTTCCCATCCTCTACGAGTATATTTCAGCCCTACTGACCTCCAAAGAGGATAGTCTTTGTTTCCCAAAGGTCAATCACATTCAGAAGTTTGCTCACCTGATTGTAAATTATTCAATCCTAGAACTTTCACTATCCCATGAAGGCATTAATCACATAAATGCATATCATCATTCATGTATAGTTAAAAACTTTTTGTCACTTTCTTTAATAAAAGAAGTGAATGACCTATTTTCAGATATGTTCCTTTCTCAGTAACTGTACATATGCTGTATCCATTTCTTTAATATTTTAGTGTGCTCTCTGCTCCTGTTCACATAGTATTTAGAAAAACATAGTGTTTCAAACGTCTTAGAGTTTATGCCATTTCCATCAGGGATGGCAATAGTCTCTACTTCCAGTGCAGAATTTTCCAGGAGCTTTTCCCTGTTACGTGTGTATGTTTGGCAGCATCTTTCCATATACTCACAGCTTTCATCATTCCAAAGATTATGAAACTCAAAGTCTGGCTGGTCATCTGGAAGCACAGCTAGGGCACATGAAAATCAAGCGACTAATCAAAAAGTGTGTATAAGACATTGAAAAACAGCAAAAAAAGAACTTGTGAAGGAAGCAAGAGGAATAGAGCAAAGCTTATCATAGATCAGCTCAGCTTTTCTGTTACCTTCTCTTAGCTTCTCTTCTCTGCATTTAAAATAAGTAGGATACACTGCTCAAGCCAGTGACATGCGGTGACAGTAGTGTGATGTCTTAAGCAGCGCAGAGACAGTTTTCATTAAGCTTTGGAAGCTCTGACAATGGTCAAAGATTGATGGGAAAGACCACCACAAAACAAAGGCTACCTTGAGAGCAGAGGAGTAGAGCTGGCAAGAAGAGTAAGGCAATCTTCCATACATGCATTTGTGCTAGTGCATAGTAGCAGATGATTTATCGGTCTTGACTATTTAGCAATCTATCTTTCAAATACAAGTGATTCTTTAAACTACTTTTTCCACCATTTCTGTAAAGCTTCTTTATGGCCCCACTCTATAAAATTTCTTTGCATGAGCTTTAGCTTTTGCTATATGACTAGCCTTATTTCAAATGTTTAAAGTGAAGCATATACTAAATGATATTGTTGATGGTGGAGGTTAATTACTGAAAGTTGTTATTCAGTATATATGTTCTGAGCAACTGACTTCTGCTGTGGAAAGTAATAGAGGTACCAATGGACCCAGGTTTATACACACACATTTCACCTTTGATGCTAACACCTTTGCAAAACAGATATCTTGACATAATAGGACTCATTTATTTTAAATTCTAGTCATTCTTTCCTTAAAAATAAAAGTGGGGAAAGAAGAAAGCAAAAAAAACCCCATAGGTAAATATCAATATCTTATCTCTTTTTTTTTTTCAGAATTATTATACCTAATTTTTTCCTTCAGCACAGATGTACTTTATCCTGTCATTATACATATATATATATATATATATATATATATGCACACACAATATTTGGAAGGACAGTTGAACAGAAAGAAATAGCTGGGCAAGGAAAGGATGTGAGCTAAGATAAATATTAAATAGTGTGTGACATTTTGAAAATGCAGTGAAAATTTTGAGTTAATCCAAATTTAAGGTGATTCTTGTTTCTGTGCTTGATGTATTGCAGTCGATTGAAAAAACTAAGCAAATAAAAAAATCTAAGCTGAAATTCTAACAACATATATTAGCAGTTTCAGCCTTGATTGTTTATACTTTCCATTTCATTTTATAATTGCTAAAAGTATCCAGTAACTGTGTATTACATGTACACCTCTGTCAAGATTTATTCGAAAGCTACTTAAACAAGCACAAATAATCACCATTTTGCAAGTGAAATTTGGAGACTTTATAAATAGAAGCTGTGTGAAAATCATTAGCAAGGGAGGCGATACATTTGTTTCTGGATAACAACCAGTGGTCCAGAAGACTTCACTTGTTTTGAGAATGCCAGGGTCACGAAAAGTATATCTGAAAAGTCTTGTCTGTGCTTGCCTCATTTCTTGCTTCTCTTAAGAAGAAATTATTGAAGTACTAGCCTACTTTGCTTTGCACAGTTTAAAAAAATTGAAAATCTCTTCTGCCTAAGAGTTTGGAGGAAACTAGAAATAAAGTTATTGAAATTGGTACTTAGAGGTGTTTTAGGCAAAGAGAAAATTAAATAAAGTAATTGCTTTACAGCAATTTGAAGGGCAACTGTCCATAAAATTAATACCAGGGAAACAGACGACATGAAACCACATAAATTCTTGTGTTTCCAAATTTCTTGGCAAATTGGTAATCCATAAAACTGCTGTAATTTTGCAAAATATTTTGTAGCCCTATAATTTACAAAACTTACTATATTATCAAGTTAGGTCATGAGCATTTAAACTGGCTTGAAATCATTGGGTTTTAATCAATTAATGAGAAGGACAATTAACATTACATGAAATGGAATATTTGAAATGTATGAATCAACATTAAATCAGGAAGCCTTCATTCAAACATTAGAAAACAAACATTAGGGGAAAAAAAAAAAGAAAAAGGGCAACTGTGTTAAACATCTAAATAGCTCTGTCACATTTCCCTGTCAAAATGGTTGATTGATGAACTTCAGTATGCTCATTGATGAACATATATTGGAGATCATCTAAGCTATCAGGAGTGGAAAGAAAACAAACCACACTGGCAGCCCTCAAACTCTGGGAAGCAGGAGACATTTACTGTTACAGAAAACCATACCTACCAGGCTTGGAAGGAAAAACTGTTGAAACAACAGTTGCTCACCCCAGCACCAGCCCTCAGAAGCTAGAAACATTTACAGGACTTGCAGCTTCATTGTACAGCTCGCTTGTAGAGCTTTGTTATAAACTGCTCTCACAGCAACCACATGGTTTTCATGTTGCTATGCTGTCCAGCCCACTGAACCAAGCCCCTCCTCTCTTTTAACCCCATTGGTTGCTTCCCATGCCTTTCCCTGATCCCTGGGTTTCTATCGGTTGTGGCTCATCCCCTTCCCCATTGGCTAGCCGAGGGCTGAAGCCACCCCCTTTCTCTCCAAGCCTTACTCATCACATCTCACTGCCCAAGCCAGAGCCTATAACAAGTGCGGGTTTTTTGAATAAAGTCTCTTTGCCCATCAGCTCCTGGACTGTGTGTTTGTCCCTGGGTTTCTAGGCTCCCTGCCCAGGGCTCTGGGGAGCTGAGGGTGGAGAGCATTCCCCTTCAACTCTGTCAATTGGCGCCTGACATCAGGCTCGAACCCACAACGCTGGGATTAAGAGTCCCATGCTCTACCGACTGAGATGGTTGATTGGTGAACTTCAGTATGCTCATTGACCAACATATACACAAATATGTCTAAACTGAGATCCATTTGCAGTAGACAGATAAGACACCTTCCCTGACTTTTCTCAAATGAAATTAACAGTGTTGACATTTCAATTATCATCAGTGGAAATATGTATGAATTTTTTTAGCTGAAACAAATAGAAAATTTCACACATTTCGTAGCTAGTTTTTCAGAACTATGTTTAATGCCTCCCTGCAAATTTAAGCAGATGCCTCATCAGTGATGTATTGAAGTCTCCTTCATGATCATAAATTTTAGACACACTTTTTAAATGGAAGGTCAGAACCTGAATGAAAGGACAGAAGTGGATTTCTCTGTTTCTTAGCAGCCAGTGTATAGCTTCAAAAAGCCATAAACACATAATTATATCATTTGCACTCTTCAAAAGCATCGGAGTTACATATTTAAAGTGTTTGGGAAATGAACTATTCTTTCTTTTTTGAAGTGACTGTATGTTATTTGCCTCTCTGATGAAGCTGCAGTTCTGCAAGTGTGTCTTAAAAATTAATTTTTTTTATGGCAGTGGCAGCTTACCGCTTAGTAACTCTTCTGTTTGCTAGTGTGTATATTCTTTATATAAGAAAGCCTGGTTCACTGTTAGGTACCTACATTTTAAAAGAGAAGTCTTCGGCACAGTTGTACATTGAATGCTCATGTTTTATTAGGTGCAGTAACATAAAAAATTTAAACATCAATATAAAATTTAAAATTACAAATATGTTTGGCTTTTGCAGCTTGTTCTTGCTCTCTTTGTATTACAAAGAAACAAAACTCTCTACCTTTTCTTGTAAATAGTCTCCTGGAGGAGGCTGACTAACTGTGGCCAGCAGCTGTCTGAATAACTTAAGTACAAATGGCAAGACATTTGTATATAAAAACATGGTACATGTAAAAGTCAAGTGTCAAGACTCTGGTTTTGGCAGGGCAAGACTTATTGGGGAAAAGCCATACACAAAGTTACATGCTGTCTATTTCTATGGTGTGAAGTGAAAATTTGTATACAGAGTTTCAAAAGCAAGAACAGTAGAAATTGTTAATAAAAATCTCTTATGTGTATTCAAAACCATCGTCTTCCATGTGGAGGGAAAATGTGTCTGTTTCTATGGTCCTTGTGATCCACATATTAATTCTGTGACAAATATAAAAATTCACATGGCATATTAAAACAAGTGCATTTTCTGTTTGTTAGGAATGGAACACAAGCTTAGTCACTCAGGTAACAATGTTAGTGATTTGGGTAGCATGGTGCAGCAAAGAAGGGTGCAAAATATACAAATGTTCTATATATCAACTACCCTTCTGTTTTCAGTTTCTAAATGCATAGAAGTCCTGATAATTATCCTATCCTGTTTTAGCAAGTGAAGAAAAGAGAATATAGCATTAAGACACCACAATGGTTGGTGAGTATTTATAGTAAGTACTGAAAAAAAAAGAATGAAGAAAGGAAAAAATCTGAATGATGGTGATAAAAGTTTGTTTGTTCCCCCCCTCCTCCCCTTCATCCCCTTACATTTCTGCTCTATTACCCTGCTTAATGAAGTAAAAGTACCCAAATAAAGGATTTTGGTTTCATTTACCAGTTCCCTTTGAGGTACTGTTTGGTGATGTCACAGCTGATTGCTGTGGAAATTACTTTCTTTTCTAGAAAACTGTGGCTAATAGGGAATTTGGATTTGGGAATAAGTTATAAAAAGCTATGAATTTTTTAAATAATTTATCTTTTTTCTAAGACAAGTGTTATCTAAAAAAAAGTAGACCAAAAATAGACTGCAAAACTATGGTAGTCTTTTTTCTGTAATAGAACTTAATTTGGGGAGACTTAATACCCTTACATCTTGCTCTTTGGAAATATTGTCTAAGAAAATGGGGATGTAATACATGGTAATGCTATCTCAGTGATTTAAGGTTGATATAAAAATGTAGTTCTGACAATCATTAAAAAACAAACAATAGAACCCAAAGAAACTTTCTTTTTTATAACTCATAATGTTTGTCCAGGAGTAGAATATATAAATTGTCTTTATAAAGAGGTGTTAGCATTGAGGAAGTTGTGAGTGACTTTCAATTACTTCATTTAATATTACGCACTGTTATATGTTAAATTAAGATACTAATTTCCTCTAGAGATCATTATATTTTAGGACATCAGTGTACTAATGAGACTTTCCTTATGCTACCCTATTTTTTTAAAGGTTGACTAAACACCTCTTAATGTCTGCATATTGACATAAGCTTTATAGTAAAATTAATTATATAAAAATGTTTTATAGACATTCCAGACAATGTTATTAGCATCCTGATCAGCAATCTTATATTAAAATCAGAAAATTTAGAGCAACAAAAAAACCTAGAGGAAAACCCTAGCTACCTAACATTTTTTAAGGTGCAGGCAAATATTAAAACATACTAGTTTCTATGTTCACAGCAGAAAAAGCCATGCACTTAACACAATTTATTTGTTGCAGTGTTCCCCTCTGCAGGAGCTGCACAGCGACTTGTACAGATCTTGATCTGTCACAATCCCATATGAGTTTCAGTGCAACAGCGCAAGTCTTCACACCTTGTTTCTGTGGCTCTCTTCAGACCCAAGCCTTAAACCTGGAAGTGATGTGTTCCATTGCTATTTCACTATTTCAACCACCACTTATGAGACTACACTGGCAAGGAAGCAATATTAGATCCATTTGAGCTAATACTCCCTAGTTGGATCAATAAGAGGTTTAAATAACCTACAGATAGCAAGTAGAGGAGAGCCTGTGTCTGTTATTTGTTGTACCTATGAGAGACAACTTTTATAACAGAGCTGGGTATTACTGACAGGAGTAAACTTCACACAAGAGTATGGATTTCTAACTAGATTAACCTGTCAGACACTGTGATACTTTTTCCTCAATGAAGCTGTCTCTTACTGGGCTATAATGAGGAGCTCCTAAATTGATTTCAGGAAAAAAAAACAAATTAACTCAAAATTGAAGTGTTCCAACTAACTGAGAATAATAGGCCTAATATTTATATCAGTGTAGTTTATGTTACAAAATATCTCTAGCTATTCAGGCATTTGGTTATTACGATGGTTAGGTATTATGGTTTGTAATGTTTAGATTTGGCATTTTATAACACAGATTGAGACATAACAACACAAAAAAAGAAAAGTTTAATGACTATGAAAAAAACATGTGGTTTCCTATCCGTGTACATCTGCAGTTGTAAACTGGAAGGGATGTTACACCCACTGAAACATAAAGAAAAGACATTCAATATATTTCCCTGACTGTACCTTTAAATAAGATAATAGCACTGAAATAGAAGCATTCTTTTTTCATAAGGAACCAAATTGCTTGTTTCTTACTAAGTGAAGCACATTCTGCTACTAAAAATAAACACAATCGTTGCAGTGGGAGTGCAATCATCAGATGACTGTATACCACCTTTCAAGAGTTGTTCTGTGTTTATAAGAAATTATATCCAAATTCTCAATAGAAACTATAGCGTGAGTTGGAATAAAACATATTTTAATGAGTGGGGGGAGAATTCTCCAATTTCTGTTTTTTTTAGGCATTTGTTGTATTTGTTTTGATTTTTCTTTTTCATTTCTCACTTATCTAACTGTTCTGTTGTGTTATTGGTTTGGAACCAAATTTCCTTCAGTAATTATAGCCAATTTTAAATTGGCAAGTCTGCTTACAGAGAGAGAGAGGAAAATATGTTACTGCTAATTTCTCAAGTTTAGTGGTCTGATACTTCTCGGGTTTGGATGACTAGTCAACTTTATGAAGTGTCATTACTTTCTTTCATACTTTCTGACCCTCTATCAAAATTGTACTTTTTCCCGCATCCTGACGTTACATCTCCTTAATAGGTGAGGTATATTTCTGTGGCATTGTAGAAGGATAAGTGGGAAAATTGTAATTTATTTTTTGGCCTTATGAAGGGAGTATTCTCTACCAGTTGCAGAACAACTTGTGTAGGTGTAAGAAAAATGAGTTCTATGGTGAATAGTAAGCATTTATTTATACTTAGGAAGCACGTCAATATTCTGTGTACTAATTAAAAACCATTTACCTGTATTTATGTAGTCTTTTTCCTTTGGTTTAATGTCATGTATTATAAGCAGACATTTGGAGGCACAAGCTGAGATCACAGATTTGGTGTCAGTCAGCCTCAGCTTAAGACAAGGTGTAAACTTTTTAGGATAATGTCTTCTCAGTAAAGACACAGTAAAAATGGATCTAGATTCAGGCTCATAATTTGATGAATGTGAGAATAGGAGAGAAAGATATAACTTTCTAGCTTGTCCCCGTTCTGACCACTCTGCCAATACCCTGATTTATAAAATGTAACAATTCATCTAACTGCATAGTTTATTTTTATAATTCACACACAAGGTCCCTGCAGTGCATCACTTACAGCCATGAATAATAGCATCATGCTTAATTTTTAGACTGCAAAGAATACTTTTCATGTGCCTCTGTGGTGCCTCTCTGTGTTTGCTGGCACTCACCCCCTCACTGCCTCATGACTCTGGGCTCTCCATGTACATGGAGATTAACCTCTTATCACAGAACCTAATGCTTTCTTCCTCCATCAACCTGCATCAGAGAAGGTCTGAGCTGTGATAAAAAATACATAAAAGTGATTCAAGATTTCCTACAAGATATTTTCATTGCAGAATAGAATAAAGGGACAAAAACAGTCAGGTGAATTACTCTATGGCTTGTGAATAATACCCACACTTCCAATTTAAATAAAATTTTAACTGTCCCTAAATGGAATTTACTGTCACTAAGGGTGCTGAAAACTTCTTAAATCCAAAGTACAGTTCCCTGGCCACAGGAGTAGAAACGTGCCTCAATGGATTTAAGACACCTTTGAATTATTTTGTTGTTCTTTCCTGTGCGTGTGCCACTCTGCCTAACTTATGTCCAGGTGGCAATAGTGGAAGCAGAGAGTTGTGTATTCCTGAATTGGACATAGACTCTTCCATACTTACGGTATAGAATATGAAATGCATAAGCTATAATACAATATATATTACTTTTAAATTTCTTCCATTAAAATATTAGTATTTTAATAATTCCTATTTTAAGGAAGAAAGAAACAAGAAAACTAGAAAACATTAAAGAATGTTAGAATTTTCCCATCAAAGATTTTCCGTAGTTAGAAGGTAACACAGAAATTTAATGACATACATTGATAATTCTCAGAGCTACTGAAAGGCTGAAAAGCTGTTGCACTGAAGTAATATACTGGAAACAAAATAATTTTTTAAAACCCTGTATTTGAAAAGCATAAGTTTTTTTCATTCAAAAAATTTTAGGATTATTTTCTAGAGTAACATTGTTCTTTTGAAGAGTGCAGGGCCTATTTGACTTATTTTTGAACAGCTTTAGTAACATTTTCTAATTGTTTCTCATTATATGCATCTTGATACGAATTAAAAACTACTGTTTGTCTTCCACAGAGACTGAAGTAAAGAGACTGAAATAAATTCTAACTCTATTTTGACATTACATTATGAATAGCCTTTAAATTGTAGAGGAACAAATCTAGTACATTTTAGATTTGCTTTCTGGATTTTATAGACTTAAGAAAACACTTTGGTCTTTTTGTTTTAGCATCATGTCTTAGTCTTTGGAAATCTAATTATTTGCTTGGAAGATATGCACCTTTGTCAATAGAGCCTCAAAGATTTATTCACCCCGGTACTGTGCATCACAGAAAGCATCATTAAGAATATAAAACAACCAGGTTGCTAAGGTCATCAAGAAAATAATGAAAACAATCTGAGCACATGACTTAGAATCAAAAAAATGTAGATTTGTTTAGGTGAGAAAAGACTCTAAACATAAACCAGCACTGCAAACCCACCACTAATCCACGTCCCTACATGCCACATCTACATGTCTTTTAAATACCTTCAGGGACGGTGACTTAGCCACTTCCCTGGGCGACCTGTTCCAGTGCCTGAGCAACCTTTCAGTGAAGAAAGGTGGCCCCCAACCATCACATCACCCACAAGTTCTTCTCTGTTCACAAACAGCAGGTCCAGTTGGGTGCCTTCCCTAATTAGCTCCCTCACTAGCTATGTCAGGAAGTTATCTTTTACACACTCCAGGAATCTCCTAGACTGTTTTGTCTCCAGCAGACATCTGATAAGTGGAAATCCTCAATGAGAACAAAGAATAATAATCATGAGACTTCTTCCAACTGCTTATGTTTCCCCTCTCTCTTCATCCTGGTTGAGTGGTCTATAACAGATTCACACCATATCTGCCTTGTTGTCATTTACATGATCCTTATCCATAAACACTCAATATTTCCACTGCTATTATGAAGCTATAGACAATCAAAAACCTCCCTAACATACAGGGTTACAGCCTGCACTGATCCTTTGCCTATCCTTTCTGAAGAGTTTATAGCCATGCATTTCAGCTCTCCAGTTGTGTAAATTATTCCACCATGTTTTAACTATTGTAATTGCATCATTGTTTTCCAGCTGCACAACAGCTTCCATACTGTGTTCATTCTTCTTGTTCATACTGTGCCCATTTCTAGATGCATTTCAGCTGGGCTATTAATCCTGCCACATTTTTGGGGGTAGAAACCCTAATTCCTATGTAACTGTTCTCAGGTGTTTCTGTGGTTTCTAATAGGTCAACAACACTTGTGCCTTTGCTGCTGTGTGTATCTTCATCTCCTGCCTTCCCTGAGATGGTCAAGCTGCTGTGTGTGTTAGTAAGGGGACTTTTCAAATGTGCTCCAGTGTACTCAGCACACTGTAAAGCACACCAAGGGACCATAACAACAGACCTCAAACACTGATGTGCCACCCCCAGGCTTATCTCTAATGAGACTGATTTTATCCCTTTCCCCTTCAAATCTACTTTAAAGCTCTTTCAGTGAGCCCTGATACGTCCAGCACAAAGATCCTTTATCCCTTTGAGACAGGTATACCCTGTCTGTCACCAGCAAGCCTGGTGTTGTGTAGACTGACTCATGATCACAAAACTCAAAATGTTGCCAGTCATGGAGCCAGGTATTGATCTGCTTGGTCCCCATGTTTCTTCCAACATCATTCTCTGCAACTACCAGTTTAGAGAACGCTATTGTGCTTATGATTCCTTAACTAATTGTTCCAAGGCCCTGAAATCTCTCTTGATTGCCCTTGGATTTCTTACTGCAACTTCATCTCTGCCCACATGAGAAATCAATAATAGATAATAAACCAAGGTCTGTATAAGGTTAGGAAGCTTTTTTGTCATGTCTTTCAACTGGGCCCCAGGGAGATAGCAGACTTTCTTAAGAAGTGGGTCCAGTCATTATCTTCTGTTATTTCAAAGGACCTTTTTGTAGTTTCCAGGCTTCCTAAGTGAATGGAATAAGATTTCTCTACTCCGTATAGTACCTTCTGTCACTTTAATATCTCTTTAATTCTCATATTCATTGCTTTAACTTTCCTCTGTGCTTTGGAATAATTTCCCTTTGATTGATTTATTCCATCTGCTTGTTACTTCTATCACATTATCTCCTGATAAAAAATGAACCTGTAGTCTGCTTCTTTTCATGAAAATGACTTCTTCAATTGATTTTATAATGTGCTTTATAAAAACTGAAACAAATGGAACAGATAAGTAAAAACACAGAGCTGTACTTTAAATGCATTGTGGATATTTTAAAAGCTTTCAAGCACTCAATTGCTGTGTAGTTAACTCTGAATTGTGACCAAAGGAAAGAAAAAAAAACCCTCTGAAAACAGCATCTACTTTGATGAAATCTACTTTTGTTCATTAAAAAAGTCTATGATAGTTTCTTCTTCGTGCCAGGATAATCCTGACAGCGTTGTTAAGAAATTGTACACTCTTTTCCTTTTATTTCTATGAACTTAATTGACCAATTTAAGAAAGAAATAGCCTTTTATGATAACAGCAAGATAAAAGCCAGTAATTGACTGAAATACATGGGTCCAGCTATCTAAACCCATTTTCAACTAATGGAAAACTGCATAGAAGGTATTAAAGCTTCAGACAATAGCAAGAGAGGTCACATCATTTTTTTAAAAAATTTTTTAAGGAAAAGTGAAGACAAAATATCTTGAATATCAATTATGAGCAGTACAACTTAGAAAAGACAGAAAAGAAATAGCAATACTAAAAATAACCACAAAATCACAGAATCATTTAGATTGGACCATCGAGTCCAACCTTTGACCAAACAGCATCACAGAAACTAGACCATAGCCTGAGTGCCACACCCAGTTGTTTCTCGAACACCTCCAGGGATGGTGACTCCACCACCTCATGGGCAGCCTGTTCCAAAGTTTGACAATCCATTCCATGAAGAAATTCTTCCTGTTGTCCAATCTGAACCTCCCATGGCATATCTTGAGGTCCTTTCTTCTTGTCCTTTTGTCTTCAAGAAGAATTCTCTGTCCCTCTCCCTTGCTTTCATCTCTGTTGCAGATGAAATCTGAATTATTCTCACCTTTAACCCCCCCCTTTTGAATGTAAAAAGACGCTACCAAGTGTGTTAAGCAGATGTTGCTCCAAGTTTATGGGAAGCTTTTGTATTTTACAACCTGCTTGGCAATTGCCTGAGAAGATGTGACATCAAGTCACAGATCACATATTCTTTGGCACTCAACCTGGGGTTCTGCACTTCCTGAACTGAACTTTGCTTAAAACTGGGTATGGGACACCTCCCCAAACTGCCACCAGAGAACACCAGAGACCCCAGAAGAGCTCCACATAGGTATAGTGACATTTATTGCATAAGGTTGTGCAAGCTAAACAATTATGAAATGGGTAGGTTTTTTCCTCTGTTATTACTTTTTGTCAGTGTAAGGCTGCATTCAGGAAAGTCCTTTTCAAGAGTCAGTACCTACCGATGTAAGAGTATGCAAACAACATTTTCATAGGTTTAGTGCAACAGACAAGCCAAGTTCCTGAGAACAAGTATGTCTTCTGAACAATAAGAGAGTTTAATTTGCAAACAATTCTACAGGTACTATTTAAAGAAGTAGGCTTGCATAGCTAAAGCAAAGGAATCATTGTTAGCAGTCCAACTTTATTCTTTTATTCTAGTCCTAGCAATAAAAAGAAAAATCTTGAGGAAAATAAATGATCTTTCTTCTTTTACAACTGCCTCTGTCATTTGGGATTTGGCAGACTTGTGGAAAGAGCAGAACAGAATAGGTCAACTTCTATTCTACTAAAAGCACGAATGGATCATCTCAGGAATTTATTATGTGTGGTGTCCACTTTCTTGTTTGGTGTTCTGTCTACACTCTCCATTAATAAACCCTTAAGTTCATCTCTGCAGGTATAAATTTACAAATGTTGTAATAGTATCTAGTATAATGTAAGAGTGCTCAGAAGAAAAAAAAAACAGATGAAACAGATGATGTGATCATGATGTGATTCTTTCTCTCATAAAAATGAAACATAGTCAGAATTTTACACTAATTTTTTAATGGAGACTTCACTAGCCTGTAACAGATACAGTTCAAAATAAGGTCGTTCAAGACAGCCATACTGCATATTATGAAGATAATGACATTCATTTCCATCAGAGCAATAAGAAGGTAATACCATCACACTCAACTCACACTGTACACACATGTAGGAAGAAAGAGTAGTGGGCAAAGGGGGTGAGAACTGTTAGGTATTCCATTCACGTTAAACTACTACAGCAAAAACCAAGTTTAGTAGTCAAAAAGCATACTAATGAAAGCATTTAAAGTAATTCTATATGTCTGATGGGGCCATATTCAGCATTTTAACTTGTTTGGGAAATCAAAATGCTGAAGAGAGACACAGAAGGTGAAGGGGATATGAATTCAGTAACACATTTTATTCAGGATTGTGGCTAATGCTATTGAGCTTCAGATATTTCCCTTCAGATGTCTACTGTTTTTGGCAGCTGCAACATGGGGAGTAAAAGAAGCAGGCTGACAAATGCATTCTGAGACCTGTCTATAAGAATCAGCTGACATTCAAGTAAGAATTCATGCTTCTCTGAAATGCTTGAAATCCTTGGTACACAGAGATAAAAGTGCAACCACTGATGCTGTTCCGAGAAGCTAGCACACATTGAAAAAATGTGAATCTATTGTCCATTCTATGGGCATTCAGGAAAACCTATTTCCATGTCACAACATGGATGAGATGGTATGCTAATAGCACTTCTATGTAAACATTTCAGCTTGGCACAGGAGTGTGCATTTGCCATGATTCTCCTGCTTATGTACAGTCATACTTCTGTTTCACGTCGCAGGTGGGGCTGGGATGGCAGGACCTGGTTTGAGCCTGTGAGCAAATAAACTACAAGATCTGGTGCTTCCTCATGGCTAACAAGCATTTGGTCCAAAATATCAATGTAAAGAAGCTACAAAAAAACCCATGGGACCCAAAGCCCCACATATGCAAAATGCATGCAGTGTGAACAATTAGTATGAATTCTCTCACTTTCAGATGCAGTCCTACCAGGCCATATTCTTCATTACTGTATGTTGGGGGTTGAAAAGACAACATTTTATCTCACAGATTTCAAATACTTTATGAAAATAACTCTTAAATGCAGTCATGCACAATGTGAATGAAATAAATTCAGGTTATAATTTTGTCTATGTAATCTCTCTCTGAAAGGAGAAAAAAAGTTCCTTTAAGTGTTCTTAACATGAATTACTTCATTGCATAAAGTGCCGTGGATAGGCATCTCTCTTTTCGCTCCAACTGCTTTGAAGAATGCAAGAGAGTTAAACCAAGAGATGCTGGCAATAAATAGATATTTTTATCATTAATTATGTTACAAAAATAACAGGTATGTGCTGCCTTTCACAATTATGAGGATGAGTTTAAACTTGGAAAACCATTATACACAAAACCAGCTGTGTTATTTTTCTTTTCTCTTTTCCTTGTTTTTATTGTCTTCTCATATGCATCAGAAATATCTGCACAGGTTTTCCAGAAAGTCTACTTGTTGTTGTCATGACCTCAGAAACTTTGTCAATCTGTAAAATGGCTTTAATGCCTGTAACTGTAGTAGTCTGTAATAGTCTGAAAGCATTCAAACTGGGACTAATAATCAGTACTGGAAATAAATTATAGCTTTCAATTTTTCTATTCTTTCTTCTGAAGAAGAAAGATAAAGCAGACTCGCTAAGACACATGGATGCAGGAAACAAAATGCATTGTGTCAATTTATTCTAGTGGTTCTAGGCAATTTTTATATTTCCCAGTGAAATAGGGAGACATCTACTGCAATATTATCAAAAAGTTGTAAATTGCCAACACTACTGGTTTGTATACTTCTAATATAATCTTATGACTTTCCTAGGCCCACAGATCTATCTCTTAATTCAGAAAGGAGACTGTAATTTACTTTGTCTTTTTTTCCAGTTACAGTAAATGGAACTGAAACAAACAACGCAGCGAATGCAAATTTTACGTAAGTCTCATTTCCTATCCAGTTCATGTTGTGAAAAAGAGAGACCATAAAGCTTGTAGAATCATTTCACTCTGATATGAATCAGTGGATTTCTGTGTAAAAGGTGTAATTGCAACCAGTGCAGTTGGAAATCCACAACCTGAAGGGTAAGGTAATACTATTTCAAATAGTGTAGATTTGCATATCATATACACGTAGCGAATGACAAGATAAAAATACTGGCATGATTTGAGATTCAGATTGGTACATTAACTGGTTCATCAAATAAAAGTCAGTTACACACATAGAGAAATCTCCAGTACTTTGTATGACATTGCAATTTCATTTTATAAAAATGCTTTGTTAAAAGGAACCGGTTTAAACTTCAGTTATTAAGAAAGAGCAATAGCAAACACCCTTGGGTTCTGGCATATGTTTTGTAATACTTTTGCCTGAGGTATCTGTCTTATGCTTGAATGTTCTCTATTAATACAAACCATAAATAAAACTGGAAAATATTTCAGAGTTAGAAGAAATAAAATGTTCAAACACAGGAAATTATATTTGCCACTATTCATTTTTTCCATATTTTAGATGTAGATTAATAAAAACTAAATAGTAGAGAATTTTATCTCTCTCACTCTTACATACAGATTGTTTTAAATTCCTTTATATAATTTATTAAAACAAATAGACTAGCTATGTAAATTGTGCTAAAATCAAAGAAATTGTGTGGCATGATGATTTCTACGGTTCTGTGAAATACTAAAGGGCACTTGGAAAATGGTGAGGTATCTCTTTATCTAGAAAGGGCTGCAAAGGTTGCTTTCATTTAAAAAAAGGGGAGAAAAGAGGATCCTGGAAATTACTGACCTGTCAGCCTTGCCTCTGTGCCTGGGAAGTTCATGGAACAGATCCTCCTAAAAGCTGTGCTATGGCACACAGAGGGCAGTGAGGTGATTCAAGACAGTCAAGCATGGCTTCAACAAGTGTAAATCCTGCCTGACCAATGTAGTGGCCTTCTCTGATGAGTGACTACATCAGTGGACAAGGGAAGAACTGTGGATGTCATCTATCTGGCCATCTGTAAGTCCACACAACATCCTTATCTCCAAATTGAAGAGACATGGATTTGATGGGTAGACTGTTCAGTGGATGAAGAATTGGTTGGATGGTCACATCCATAGGGTAGTGGTCAGCAGCTCAGTGTCCGGATGAAGATCAGTGATAGTGGTGTTCCCCATGGATCTGTACTGGGACAAGTACTGTTTATTAACTTCATTGATGCCACAGTGGGATTGAATGCAACCTCAGCAAATTTGCAGATGACACCAAACTGAGTGATGAAGTTCACACACATGAAGGATGGAATGCCATCCAAAGGAATCTGGAAAAGCTCAAGAACTGGATCCATGTGAATCTGATGAGATTCAACAAGGCAACTGCTGGTTTCAGTACAGGCTGGGGGATGTAGAGGTTGAGAGCAATCCTGCGGAGAAGAACTTGGGGGTGTGGGAGGATGACAAGCTGGACATGAGATGGAAATGTGTGCTCACACCCCAAAAAGTCAACCGCATCGTACGCTGCACCCAAACCAGTGTGGCAGAAGGTCAAGAGGAGGGATTCTTCTCTTGTGGGACCCCACCTGCAGTGCTTCATGCATCTCTGGAATCATCAGAACAGAAAATATATGGACCTCTTTTATCGAGTCCAGAGGACGGCTACATGAATAAATTCTCCTATCAAGAAAGGCTCAGGCTGTTGGGAATGCTCAGGCTGGAGAACAAAATTCTGTGAGGAGACTTTATTGCATCTTTTCAATCTTTAAAGGGGGCTTATAAAAAAGATCACAGAATCATTAATTTTGGAAAAGACCTCTGAGATCACAGAGTTCAACTTTTGACTGATTGTCACTTTGTCAGCTACACCAGAGCACTAAGTGCCACCTCTAGTCATTTCTTGAACACTTCCNTCATGCATCTCTGGAATCATCAGAACAGAAAATATATGGACCTCTTTTATCGAGTCCAGAGGACGGCTACATGAATAAATTCTCCTATCAAGAAAGGCTCAGGCTGTTGGGAATGCTCAGGCTGGAGAACAAAATTCTGTGAGGAGACTTTATTGCATCTTTTCAATCTTTAAAGGGGGCTTATAAAAAAGATCACAGAATCATTAATTTTGGAAAAGACCTCTGAGATCACAGAGTTCAACTTTTGACTGATTGTCACTTTGTCAGCTACACCAGAGCACTAAGTGCCACCTCTAGTCATTTCTTGAACACTTCCAGGGACAGCGACTCCACCATCTCCCTGGGAAGCCCTTTCCAATGTTTAAAAACCCTCTCTCTGAAGAAATTCCTCATGCTGTCCAACCTGAACCTCCCCTGGCACAGCTTGAGGGTATATCCTTTTATTCTGTTGTTGGTTGTCTGGGAGAAGAGACCAACTCCCACCCTGATAAAGTCTGCCCTGAGCATCCTTTTCTCCAGACTAAACACCCCCAGTTCTGTCAGCTGCTCCTCATAGTGCTTACTCTTTAGATCCTTCTCCATCTCCTTCTGCAAACTCACTCCAGTTGGGAACAAACATTTTCATAGGGTATGTAGTGATGGTACCAGGAGTAATGGATTTAAACTGAAAGAGGGTAGATTCAGGCAAGATAAAAAGAGCTTTATTACTGTGTGGTTGGTAAAACACTGGCATAGGTTGCCTAGAGAAATTATGGATGCCCAATCCCTGGAAACATTCAAGGTCATGCTGGATTGGTTTCTGAGCAACCTGTTCTAGTGGAAGCTGTCCCTGCCCACAGAAGAGTTGTTAGACTAGATGACTTTTCAACATCCCTTCTAACCCAAGCCATTCTATGATTGTATGATTCTATGAAATCCATGAACATTTTCACACAATAAAAATCCAAGAAACACTATTAAATTCTTGATGTTTAAAACATTAACATAATGTTTTTCTGAAAAAAAAAAATTGGAGAAATCACTATTAAGAGCATACTAACAGCATATATGTCAATTTCATGGCAACAGGGCAGAAAGCTGAAGGCAGGGCTGCAGGGGAACTGTGAAAGATGAATTTAATGACTCTAGGTATACTTGTAGCAAAACTTACAGTGAACCCAAATATCCCCCGATTTACTTATGTGAAAATATGAGATATGCACCTGAGAAACTATAGAAATTATAGAGCCTTAAAACACTGCAGTAGTAGATAAAGAAAAGTGATATGTGTTCATCTCAATGGAGGTGGTGACAGGTTTTTGAGAAGCCTATTGGATTGCCAGCGCCTCCCAAATTTATATAACATTATTTTTAACATATCAATTCATGTTGATTCAGCCAAACAAAACATCCTTCCTTCTTTTCCTAAATCAGTGTGTGTGTAGTTATAAATGGTTCATGCAGAATAATTAATGCAAAGAGCACACTATAGTACTGGCAAAATGATAGATCAGGTTTCTTTTGCTTCACATCACAGGAATGGGGAAGAACAAATATGCCTAAATTCTCGTGTGACACAAGTTGGATCATGCACCTGAAATACAGAGGTACAATACACGTGATTCTTTTTTTTTCCAGTGCTGTGCAAAAACTGGAAATTATCATCAGATGTGCACAAATTTAACTGCATAAATAAATTTCCTTTTTAAGAAATCCTTTGACTGAAAATAGTTGAAGTCATGACTTGTCTTGGAGGTTTTCCTTGGTGTTTCCAGAAAGTTGTTATTTCAGTTTAAATTTAATTAAGTGCACATCTATAAAAATAAATAAAATTACAAAAATTAATTCAAATTAGGGGTGTCCCTCTTAGTCAGTAGTCAGAAAACATTTCCATCATCATCATGATGGCTTGGTTTCGTGAACAAAGATTTGGGAAGGACTCTACCAACGCTTGCTACAGGCTTGCGGATGGCTGAAAAGACCAATGGGCAGTAGACAAGTCCGGTTGCAAAAGGCACAACAGAAAGATTCCCCAGGTGGTATTGACAGGACACAATTCTTTCTGCGTTGTCTTTTGTCCTCCAGAGTGAGTTCTCAAAGGAGGCAGCAGCGTTATAGATGATGTGTCTCCAAGCATACCGATTGGAGGCAACAGTAGACCAATGGTGATGGTCAGTATGGCCAAGGCTGAGATGTTGCTTCAGGGACTCCTTGTATCTCCTTTTTGGGGCTCCTCTCTTGAGACAGCCGGTGGTGAGTTCACCGTAGAGCACGATCTTAGGGAGGCGGTGGTCCTTCATCCTGGAGACGTGCCCTGCCCAACGCAGCTGTGTTCTCAGCAGCATGGCCTCGATACTTGTGACTGCAGCCTGTTCAAGAACAGATGTATTGGTCACATAATCCGTCCAGTGGATGTTGAGAATTGTACAGAGGCAGCGTTGATGGAACCGTTTAAAGAGTCGCAGGTGGTGGTGGTAAATGACCCATGACTCAGACCCGTACAAAAGAGTAGACAGTACAATGGTTCTGTAAACACTGATCTTTGTATTTTTCTTCAGGTGTTTATTTCACCAAACTCTTTTATGGAGGCACTGTATGCCTTTACCAGCCTGTTGTCAATTTCTTTGTCGATCTTACTGTCTGAGGAGATGATACTTCCCAGGTAATTAAA
>VYXB01001466.1:29747-45980 GCA_013397135.1 Pachyramphus minor
TGTAGATCCCATGTTCTTCATCAAGATCTGCTGTGGCCCTTTGGAGCATCATACTGAAGAAGAGTGTGAATAGAGTTGGTGCAAGAACACAGCCTTGTTTCACTCCAATGGTTATTTGAAAGGGCTCAGAGAGTGCATCACCATATCTGACTTGGCCGCGCTGGTCCTCATGGAGCAGGATGATAATTTTAAGGAACTTGGGTGGACACCCTAAGCGTTCCAGAATCTGCCATAGACCTTTTCTTCTCATGATATCAAAAGCTTTGGTGAGATTGACAAAGGTTACATAAAGTGCTCTGTTCTGTTCCCTGCACTTCTCTTGCAGTTGTCTGAGCAAGAATATCATGTCTGTGGTACTTCTATTGGCTCTGAAACCACATTGGCTCTGAAACCACATTGTCAGAAAACATTTATTCCAACCTAAAATATCTATTTTAGGGTTATTGTTACTATTTATTATTAAAAACCGGACTTCCTAAATTGGGATGTTAGAAAACTGAAATCTTGAAAGTTTTTATGTTATTATCTTTTCAGACATTGAAATCACTGAACTGGAAAAATTTTAATGCTCTATTGCCCAGAATTAGAGCTCTTCTCCTTTTCTATCCACAACCTTAATAAGTGTCACCCAGATAAGTGTTTTTTATTTTTACTAAGTTTTCCCTGAACTGCAGTACTTGCTATTATTTAGCCTTCTCTCATTAACACACAGGTTAAAATTCCCATGGCCAAGTCAAACCTGAATTACATTCATGCAAATTTTCATATTTAAATTACCTCGCACTTCGTCTATTTCATGCTGGTATTAACCAACATTTCTATCACAAACAGCAGTAGATGGAGAGATATACCACAGATAATGCATGAAATATGTTAATATTGAACATTTTAATTGTTAATTTTTGTTAACTAGTAGATAAAAGGCAATTAAAAATATAGCCCATTGACATAGCAGTATTTTATCAAATTGTTGTATACAAATGTTTCCATGGCTGGATTTTGGTAGCTGGGGGGGGGAAGAGAGCTACAGGGGTGGCTTGTGTTAGAAGCTGCTAGAAGCCTTCCCTGCCTAGTGGAGCCAACACCAGCAGGCTCCAGGATGGACTTCCTGCTGCTGGCCAAGGCCAAGCCAATTAGGAGTAACAGTAACACCTCCATGGTAACATATTTAAGAACAGAAGATTGTGGCACAGGGGGAATTCCAGCCAGGGAAGCATGGAATGAGAACATGGGAACAAGGCAGACACCCAGGTCAGTGCAGGAGAGGGGCAGGAGATGCTCCAGGCGCTGGAGCTAAGGACCCTGCAGCCTGTTTGGTGGATCAGCTGTGCCCCTGCAGCCCATGGAGGACGATCAGGGTGCAGAGACCCACTTGCAGCCCACGCTGCAGCCCAAGCTGGAGCAGGTGGATGCATGAAGGAAGTCCTTACCCCATGGGAGGCCCAAGATGGAGCAGGGTCCTGCAGAAGACCTGCAGCCCCTGGAGAGATAAACCCACTCTGGACCAGGTTTTTCCCAGACAGGACTTGTGGCCCCTGTGGGGGACCTACACCGGTACAGCTCATTTCTGAAGGACTGCACCCCATGCAGGAGTGACCCACAGGACAGCAGATTGGGAAGAACTGTTGCCCAAGGGATGGGCTCACGTTGGAGAGGTCCATCAAGGACTGTAGGGAGGGACCCTTTGGGAGCAGGGGAAGGACTCCTCTCTCTGAGCAGCATCAGAAACAACAACTGACCATAACCCCCATTCCCCATCCCCCTGCACTGCACTGGGGGAAGGAGGGAGAACATGGAAGGAAGAAGGGGTGCGGGGAAGGTGGTTTTAAGACTGTTTTATTTCTCACTCTTTGGCTCTTATCCTGTTAGTAATAAGTGTAAGTACTGTCCCCACTTTGAGTCTGTTTTGCTGAGGCTAATCAGTAAGTGACCTCTCCCTGCTGTTATCTCAACTCAGAAATCTTTGGCTGATTTTTTTTCTTTCCTCTGTCCAGTTGCAGAGGAAGAGTGAGAGAGTGGCTTTAGTGGGTACCTGCATCAGGCTAGGGTCAACGCACTACAACTATTAGTAAGTAAAATTAAAATTTAAATTATTAAGCAAATTTAAATGGTCCCATTAAAAGCTGACAACTTACCAAATATGCAATGTACACTATACTTAAAGGTTTAAGAATGATTAACAAAATTCAAGCAAATGCTTGATACCTTGTCAGATCCTTTACCATTTAGCCATGTGTCTGTTGTAGACACCTCCTCAAAGATTGACATCTCAATAAAGTAGAACATCTTTTCAATATTATACATATCCTAGCTGGAAATATTTGCAAATAGTTGTATGATGGAACAAAGTAGAAGTCATTATGGTGGTTCTTATTCTTCTATTAGTAATCAGTACAATGTTACTTAAGCAGGCATTCGTTTGTGTTTACTTCTTCTTAATCAATTGATCTTCCAATAAATTGAATTTTAATAAATTGATTTTTTTGTTAACTTGAATTATGTTGCAAAGTCTGACTAAATTTTTGTTAGTAGTGCTCTAATATTTTTAATTAATAAACAGTATTTTTAATTACAGAAGGAGGAAAAGTAGCAGTAAATTACTTCATCACACCTCTTTTTTTTTTTTTTTTTACACTTCATGATATTCTATTGAAACAATGTTTTTTTAAACTTCAAATACACTTATAGTGAAATTGTGGAATGCCGTAATGTCTACCTGGTTACACAAGTTAGACATATAAAAAGGGAATTCTATTTCTTCTCAGATTTCTGGTTCTTATTGTGTGCTCCCCTGCATTCAGTACTGCAACAAACTAATTTACTCCTTTAAAATTTGTGCATAGCCTAGGATATGTTCTGTCTCTCTTTAAGAGCTGTGAGTGTGGGCATTTTGTGCTGAGCTATTTCATCCATTATTGGGGCTGAAGAACTTCTTTTCAAAGAATGAACAAGACAACATTGTATTATTTCTTTTGATCTGCCCAAATTCCACATTTGTTCTTATATTCAAGAAACAAAATACATCTTTTACAAATGCTGTTCTGAATTCCTTAGCTAGTCAATTTCAAAGTACTTGTCAAAGAAAAAGCTCTTTAATAATTCCAAAGATCAAATAATTTTGATGCTTTATTATAAAGTTCTTATGCTATAACTTCATTTTACAGAATGATAAGAAGAAAATAAAACCCCAACAAATGTAATCCAACCTTAGCATGATATTTATTTTTCATTTTCTAAAATTAATTAGTTTTGAAAGTTTTTAATTTTGCATTCAAAGTTAAACTAAAGAATGGTCATTTTATGTCAGTGTACTATTCCAGAAAAAACAAAGAAGATAATCACTAAACAAATGTGTATAATCTCTTAATCTAATATCTTTACACACTGCATCACAATTTACAAACTATGACACCTGAGTTGCAATAGTCACGCTAATATAACATATCTATGAAGAAAACACCAGCTTAATTTGTAGTATTTAAAGACATTTTCATATCAATCACACAGGTGAAGTTGTAACCTTTGTGAAATAAGAATAATTTGCCAGTGATGTCAGTAACTACATTAGGTGATAATTATTATTGCTACGTCAGAATTAAAACTTTACAGAAAAATATACAAATATCAAAAGTACTGAAATTTCTGAGAGAAGCTTACACTGATTTTGTATTGTCTAACACATTCAGACAGTTTTCTAGGGGTGGTTAAAATCCAGGCTTGCATTTTTTAGATAAAGAACCTTGATTTTTAACTTCATGTTAACTCCTGACTAATAATTCCTTTTTCAGTTTATAAAAACATATATGTTTTTGTTTGAGTATCATTTAGGTTTTCCATATCCCAAGTTCACATTCTTTTCACTGAACTTATATGTTTTTGTTTGGTTGTTATTTTATTATTATTTATTTCCTTGGTTTTACATGAAGAATTTTCAAAGGCCTATAGGTAACCTTAATTCATAAAACGAAATCAAAACAAACTAAAAGAAAAGCAGTCTGAGTTTAATAAAAGTTTTCATTCTTATTTCCAACAGGGATTAACAGCCCAATAATCCATTAAAGATGTTGCCTTAGAGTTTTTGATTTTTAAATTTTTATAGGCTTTAGAAGTAGATCTGTAGTGAATGTAGATTTTAATGTGGCTGTATTATATCTCTTACCTGCAGAACGGGGCGGAACCGAGGGGTGGATGAATGGAGATTGGATGGAAATTATTACAAAATTGTAACACCTGAATTGAAAGGTGTGCGCTTGGGTCTGTATTCCTGGAGCCTGGAGGCTATCAGAACTTCTGCTACCTTATCTTACTTCCTACCTAGTTTGGCCTAGAGTCTTTTCCCTCCACAGTCTTTTAGGACACAAAGGAAAGTTCAAGTAGAACTGAACAGTAGAATGCATACAGTTGCAATCAATCTAAAGATCCACCAAATCAAACTAGTCATACCTTTGCTAGCAGCCACCTGTGATTTTCTTTAAAAATCTCTGCATATATACAAGGCAGAAAACATATACTGCATGGGCTGGTTTTGGGTGGGATAGAGTTCATTTTTTCACAGTGTGGGGTTGTGCGTTGGATTTGCTCTGAAAACAACATTGTAACACAGAGATGTTTTGGTAACTGCTGAGCAGGTCTTGCACAGAGGCAAAGCCTTTTCCTCACCCCGCCAGCGAACAGGCTGCTCAAGGAGTTGGGAGTGGACACAACCAGGACAACTGATCCCAACTGACTACAGGGATATTCCAGGTCATATGGCTTCATGCTCTGCACATAAAGCTCAGGGGGAAAAGAAGGAAGAAAGACTATGTTTGAAGTGACAATGTTTGTCTTCCCAAGTCACTGTTACACGTGAGGGATCTCTGCTTTTCTAGGAACACCTAAACATCTGCCTGCTCTTGGGAAGCAGTGAATGAAATCCTTATTTTGCTTTACTTGTGTGTGTGGCTTTTGCCTTCCTTGTTAAACTGTCTGTACCTCAACCCACAAGTTCTTTCACTTTAACTCTTTTGATTCTCTCCCCCATCCCATGAGTAAAGTGACTGAGTGGTTGTGAGGAGGTTAGTTGCTGGCTGGGGTTAAACCATGAAAACTGCACGCATATAAAGAAATGCTGCTTTCACTAAATAAGTGAATAAACTACATACTTATGCATTATTTTACTGCCACTAAGGGTGCTGAGATCTAAATGAAGGCAGGCAGAGGTAACTGGTACAACTGGAGGCATAGGAGGTTCCCTCTGAGCATCACTAAACTTTTTTTACTGTGACTATAACCTGAGCATTGGCACAGGTTGCCTAGAGAGGTTGTGTAGTCTCCCTCCCTGGAGATATAAAAAAAACATATGGATACGAAAGCCTACCCCAAACAACTAGCTGGAGGTGGCTGTGCACCATATGACCTCCAGAAGTCCATTCCAGCCTCAACCATTTTGTCGTTCTGTGAATCCTCTCAGTACATCTTTCTATTTTAACCATGACCTATTGAAAAATTTTGATGCAAAAAATCATTGCAACCAATTTCATGTTTTTCTAGCTGTAGTTTCACTTTTTCTGTGTACTAGCACCTCTTTTGTAAAACAGTTATTTTTCAGGGTGTACTCTTAAAGAATCTCTTTTGTTGCTGACTGTTTTCTTCTCATCTTTTTGTGACTGACAGGCAAAACCCCTTAAAATTTTTGGTTCGGAGTCCTTTTTACAGAGCAAAAATATCTTTTCTAGATTTCTT
This sequence comes from Pachyramphus minor, assembly GCA_013397135.1. NCBI lineage: Eukaryota > Metazoa > Chordata > Aves > Passeriformes > Tyrannidae > Pachyramphus > Pachyramphus minor. Next base: position 35,469 of record VYXB01001466.1, read on the forward strand.
CTTCCATATAGAACTATCACTTGGAATTCTACAGCAGTAAAAAATCTGCTTATATTAGAAGAATCTATGTAAGTGTAGGTGCTTTTGTTTTCTTCTTATGCATATAATCAAGTATTAATGGTCATGATCACCAGTTTAAAAGATTTTTCCTTCCCACCTCCAATTATCATCTCTGTATTCTTTGTTATTCAGCTGAATATTTCTACTGAATATTCAACTGTTATTTTCCTCATTCCCTGCTATTCTCATCAACACTTTGTGATGCTAATTACTTAATGCTTTTATGCACTTAGGGGATATTTATCATTTGTCTGATGATGTAACTTAAACAACAGTGCAGAAAAAAAATTGCAGATTAATCATCCATTTGTGTTTAAAGTTAAAATTTGGCTTTTAATATTTGTAAGTTCAGGATCTAAAGGAAAAAATTTAAAGTGTATCAGTAGAGCTGATTACTTTGTGTAATCATTGTTTGACAAATTTGCATTAGAAAATTATACAGTAAAAGTGCAACTATTAATGCATGATATGCAGTCATGTGGCCTCTGGTCCTGAATTTGTGAATTGTTGTTGTTGGTTAGCTTAACTACTTAACCACTAAAATCTACTGGAATCAAGTCTACTCATGACAATAGCATCATGCTATCTCAGATCTTACACAGTTCACAAACACAAAAGGAGTAAAGTGTTCCTAACATAGCTCAAACACTTGTGCTAGAACAATTCTAGGAATTAATGTTGTCCATATGAAGGTTTATTTAAGTAAGCTTCTGCTATACTTAGATTGTCTTTTTAGATGCAAACTAAATTAAATTAGAGAGCAATCCTGACTGCTGTGCCAGTAAGTCAGTAAGGAAAGCAGCTCCTTCAGTATCCACAGCTGATATTAAGAAATGAGTTGAGAGCCCTCCTAGAGATTCTGCCTAGTATTGCAAGATTTTAGTTTTATTATGTATTTATTTGAAATCATAACTCAGAGATATGGAATAAGCAAATGCAACTCCAATTGCATTAAATTAAACTTCTGGTATAGCTTCTATTTCAAAGAAAAAGCTCATAAATAATTTTGGAAGGATTATTTATTCTGTCTTTGCATATGTGTTAATATACGTACTTCTATGACTTTTTCCAGAGCAGAAGCATCACATTGTAAGTCTTCAGTCTGGCTGAACTGTTCCACTTTGCTTTGTGATTCTCCCAAACTTAAACAACACATACATGATCTGCAAGAAAAAAGACTCATGTCTACATTGATGTACAGTATTTTCCCTCTGTGATAAATTCTCTGGATGAAGGCACCAACGGATTTGGGTAGAGAATGAATTTGAGAGGGGGAATAAAAAAGGTTTGGTTTTTTTCCTAAACATACAGCGAACAAATAGTAAGCTTATATTTAGTAAGAGGACCAATAGCTTGTAGTGAAACCCTCTTCTAAGGAAAACTGAGAAATAATATAGTAAGGTCCCATTGGGGACACACAGCAGGGTGTCTGCTTCAAAAAACTCACAGATTTCAAGTGAGACTGCTTGCTAAATACTGGGTAATTCTGACTTTAAAAATCATCTAAATAAAGCATTTTTCTGATTTTATGTTATGAAACGATTCAGTCACAGGAAAAAAAGACAAAAATTTCCTTCACATAGAAAAAAATCCTAGATCCTTCTCTTCTGCTGAATAACTAGAGCAGAAAGCTTTGATTTCGGAAAGGTAGTTGTTTTCTGCCACTTTGTTAATAAAATAATTAATATTTTCTGAGACTTAATGGCCCTTCTGTTGGGTATGAATCTCTGACTGCAAGAAATTTTTAACAGGTAAGAGGAAACTACTTCATATAAATGTTTATCAGAACAAATCACCTTTAATTTATTAAAATCCTTTTGGTATCCTTATGATTTTTACTATTTCTTGCTGGAACAGCTACAGAATATGTTCTGCTATTTGTCATGTGTATATACTGCTGTAGTAGTACACAATATTCTCAAAGAAAACCAGGGCTCGATCGATGCTGTTGCCTCAACACAGATGCTATTAAGGCATGATGGTACATCTAAGATATCAGCATGGAACTGGCAGAATTCACCCAAATCTTGTCAAAACATGTCCCTTTGCAATCCAAGAGAAGTACTCTAGGAAGTCTCAAATGACTTTTCCTTCAGCAGCTGAAGCTTGCCCAAATGACAAGAGATACTAAAGGGAAGAGACAGAAAGTGACTTTCAAGTTGCAAAGCAGGTCAGCAGAAGTCTTGAATCACTTCAAATATAGGTTTCTTGATCCTTCAGACAGTGATCTATTTCCTAGAAAAAGCTCCCTACCTTTATATGCGTCAGCAATAAAGTTGGTGATTCAAATGTATTATGCATGAATTCATCTGTTCCTTTACAGCAGTTTCCCTCATATCTTTCATACAGGAATACTAAAAAAAAATCCAAACTCTATTGATGAAATTACATTACCTTTTTCTAAGGATTTTGCTTGCTGTACTACTCATCTATTTAGCCATTAAAAAAAAAAATCAACAAATGTCACACATACTTTAAAGATCATAATTGTAAGAAAAGCATCATTTAACTTAATTAAGAAGTTGAGATTATGTTAGCTGCACAAATGTGCCATTATTAGAAAATTACTGGTGTGCTCAACTGTTTTATTACCAATGGAACATCAAGCAATATTGAAGTGAATGCCTTCTTTTGCCACTGTCATGTTTAATTTTTTATTACTATGACACTATGTATTTTTACATATGAAAAAATTCCAGCTGTGATAGAATAAATTTTATTACAGCTTAAGAAATGCACATATTTATACTGTCTAATGTAGCTTAGTCAATACTTAGAATACTGCCTTTATCTCAAAATTATTTTGGTTTACAGTCTTTTAGAAGACTGCAATAAACCAAGAAAAAGATTATACCAGTGATATACAGAAGATGTATATGTGGAATGACTTTCTGACTATAATGAAATAAAAGAATGTCATACAATTAGTTATTCAGATGAGTATGAAGTGTTAATACTCATAAGTATTAAGATACGATTGTCAATCTAGTAATAACCTAGTTCTCCAGTTGATTAAAAATTGCATAGTTCTTTTAGCTTTTCAAGAATTGAGTAAATCACACAATAGGTAATTGCTTATTAAGATATAGATCAGCTTATGTGTGACACCTTAATGCAGTAGTTTGACTTACAGCCTAAATGACATGGTTTCAGTCAACACAGAGGAACTGTTGTGCTAAAGATGTCTAAATAAAGGTAACTTTATTATTTTTGTTAGCTAGGTATGTCAGTTTCTTTATTAAACATTTTATATTTTATACATACATATATTTGTCATAAAAGTTTATGATTAACTAAGACTTCGGAGTATACATAAAATTTTCAAAATTACATTATTTTTTCACATGTTTGAAATCTATTGAGTAGCATACTTTCGAAATACCGTTTTAAAAGTGGATTCCATACTGTCTTAAATATTTTTTCTTTTGTTTTCCCAAAATCTATTCATAACATTTCTTTTGGAGTTTGTTGCTGATCCTTTTTTTTTCCCATTATTATGATATTCCACTTATCCCTCTTCTTGGAGGTGTTGGATATCAGAAAACTTTCTATTAAAACAATTACAGTAGGAGTAATTTACATTTTCAACACCTTTGACCTCTCTGGGTCCTTGCTAGTGGATTGGAAGTGCAAATTTCCTCAATCTGACACTTTCCTATTTTTTTGTTCTATTATGTTTTGCAAAGATTTATTCCTTTCTCTCTTTAGACCATACTCTCCTTCTACTACTCAGATCAAACTACAGTTGTAAAGCCTTTTTGTGTAAAACCTGTTTTATAAAGTGAGCTATGATTGCTCCTGAATTATATAAGTTTCCCATCTGAAAGAAAGAGACTAGAATGACCCAATAGAGACAAATTAAAGTCAGTATGTCTAGAACAGATTGCCACCAGTCCCCATTAGAGCTGCAACAGGCAAAAATTCGTGGACCAGAGAACACTGAATGGAAAGAATTCTCAATGCATTTTGAGATAAAGTAGTTTTATAAAGGATTCTGCCACACCATTAACTCTGCCACTGTTCGTATAACATCATGTGATACTAAAGTATAATCCTTACTATTTTCACTTTTCTGAAATGAGTATATATTTACTATTTTCTGATGTGACTCATTCATGTTATCTTTGAGGTCACCGAGATCTTCTCATTTTTTGAGTTATAGAGCCATTCTATGCAATTGGGTCACAACTACCCCATGCAGTGCTGTGGGCTTTGGGAAGAGTGGCTGGAAATCTACCCATCAGGAAAGGACTTGAGGGTGCTGGTTGACAGCAGTTGAACATGAGCCAGAGCATGCCCAGGTGTCCAAAGTGGCCAATGGCATCCTGGCTTAGATCAGAAATAGTGTGACCAGTAGGTCCAGGGCAGTGATTATTCCCCTGTCCTGGACACTGGAGAGGTTGCAGCTCAAATCCTGTGTTCAGTTTTGGGGTTTTCAGCAGAAAAACGACACTGAGGTGCTGGAGCATGTCCAGACAAGAGCAACAGAGCTGGTGAAGGGGCTGGAGCACAAATCCTACAAGGAGCAGCTGAGGGAGCTGGGGTTATTTAGCCTGGATCAAAGGAGGCTCAAAGGAGACCTCATCACTTTCTACAACTACCTGAAAGAAAGCTGTAGCCACATGGGGCCTTTTCTCTCAGGAAATTATTGACAGGACAAGAGGAAATGGCCTTAAGTTGCACCAGCAGAAGTTTAGATTAGATATTAGAGAAAAATTCTTCACTGAAAGGCTAGTCAGGCATTGGAATAGGCTGCTTAGCAAATTGGTGTAATTGACGTCCCTGACAGTGTTCAAAAACCATGTGGATGTAGCACTTGGAAGACACTGCTTAAGGACAAAAACAGTGTTTCTGGGTTAACAGTGTGTGGTGGTTTGACCTGGGCTGGATACCAGCTGCCCACCAAAGCCTCTCTTTCTGACCTGTCTGTCTGACTGATCCTAGAAATGTCTGTGCATGTAAGTGCTTTATTAGTATAAGGATCCCCACTGATTTCAAATTAACCAAAAATGAATATTTACCATGTCAAGAGCTCAAGTAGGAAATTATCTTTATCCTCTCTACAAAGTAATATTAATGTGAAAATATCAATAGTAATATTTTATTGCAAATTATCTAATGGAAATTTTAACTTCTTTTTCTTGAATGACATGTAAATTATAATTATAATTTAATAAAATAATTAACATGAATACACTTTCAAGTAAATATTCACTCATATTAGGTTAGTGGTAACTTGGTTAGATTAATTTTGTTATTTATCATCACAGGATTCTATAAATGAAAACTATGTTATCTTTTTTCATTTTTTTTCTTCTTTTTTTTTGTGATTTTGTTTTTTGGGTTTTTGGGGGGCATTTTGATTTTTTTTTTTTGTAATTAAAGCTATTGAAGTAAATACATCAGACATGGTATGAAGATGTCAGAAATCTAGAAAAGCATACAGTAGTTTCTATTTCTATATGCTTTGCTTATATGACTATCACTTCCCTGTAGCAACAGCTGTCAATATATGGAGAGAGACCCACAATTGCTTTTACTGAGTAATTTAGGGCTGCAGATTCTGAACTTTATAATAATGAATGAGGAGCAGTAGAGGGGATGTAGTGGGATGATAAATCTTCTAAGGTGCATCATATTAAAGTCTGACGTATTCTTTTTGAGCTTGAAGGCCTGTTATGCCTATTCTGGACAGGCTGAATTTTGCCAAACTGGGACAAAGTAAAAGATTAAATTGCATAGATGTATAAAACAGCCAGATGTCAAGTTTTTCTCCAAAAGCTTTTAAGCCAAGAGCAGTCCAGACCACTGTGGTTATTTCTCTATATTTCTTTGTTCACCAAGTCCAAGCTTTTCTGACTTATAGTTCTTAAGTGGTTACATGGCACTTGTAAAATCATAACTGTGGTGGCCTATTCACCACCTGCAAAGCAAGACATGAGCACCAAGTTTGTCAAATATTTAAGTATCATACAATAGAGGTAGTTTTGTTTTGAAAAAAATATATTTTATCTTTTGTATAGTTTTATCGATAATATGATTGAATTATCAAACATACATATATAGTTTCCATTCTAATACAGACCCTGTGACATTATAACTGTCAATAGCTTTATAAAATGTGTATTTACCTTAAGATTTTTATTCCCAGTAAGTCCACAGCCTCAGTTTCAGTAGACTATTCCTCATTCTCTAAACTCTCCTCCCTATATGCCCTTTTTTTAAAATTTTTGCCTAGAAGAGAGTTTGTCAAAAACTTCTGTAGCCTTCTGTTTGCTCACAGAGCAAATGCAGTAACCTTTATGTCTGTGTATGGCCCCCCACCCCAGCCAAAAAAGTAATTGCTTTCTGTAGCAACATGAGACCAAGTATTTCATTAAACAAATTATTTCCTCCCTTTAATAAATCAAATTTTCATCCTATTCACTTTCCAACCCATTTTTCTCTATCTTCTAATGAGCAGGTGATTTGTATATATGTGTACTGCCATTCATTGTTAATCTTTTGCTACATGCACTAATTTAATCTTATTTACATTAGATTTTATCAACTTAGTGTTAAAACATTTTTCCCCTAAGAAAAGCCACCTGGAGGGATTTTTTATCCCAGCTAGAGGTTTTAACCATTAAAGTTCAGCAAAAAAATAATTACTATCCAAATTTCTTTCTTTTTATGCACAGGATCACATATTGTTTGCAGCTGATTTCTGCTCTCCAGAGGATGTGCTCTGCTGTCACATTCTGGTTAGTAACTTTCCTAATTTTAATTACAATCTCCTTGATCTTACTCAGTTATCACACAATAATAAACAAATACTTTTCAGGACAATCCTCAGATGAATGTAATTAAATAAGTATTCCTTTAATTAATTATTATATAATAAGTCAGTTAATTAATTAGTTATCAGAAGCCAGATCTCAAGTCTTATAATGAAAAGCTGAAGTTTTACATTGTTGCAATGATTATACACTAAAATTTTGACGTAGAGTGAGCTTGCACACTTTAGAAGGGCAGATGGGGAAAAAATGCTAATGCAGAAATAAGGAGGTATTAGCACACAAAAATGGAAAAGATGGACAGAACATTACTCAGGAAATCTTTAATCAGAAAGCTTCCAAACCCATCCAACTTCCAAAGTTGTGCCAAATGGTGTTGCAAGGGTTGAAGTGGCCTTTTAATTTTGCAGACATTTCTCACCACCGTAAATCAGTTTGTTTTTAAAACTGAAATTTCTGGACTGACTATTTCAAAGGCTTAGTATATGTTATATTGAAAATTACTTAAGATCTTATAATAGTAATCATATCATACATTTACACTTCATCTTCTCATATTATTATTGTTAGAATTGCTTCTGTTTTTCGTGGCATGTTATACAAAGAAGGGAGTTGTTTATTAAATTTCTTTCTAATAAAGTGGATAAGAAATTTCACAAAAGTTCACTAAATATTTTTCTATTGAAAAGCATCCCATGCATTGAGTGATAGGCCTAAGAATGTCCCTCTAAATTTGTCAGTGAGCAGACTGGCTAATTTGCCTATGAATGACTAACTGGGTTGGTGATTCAAATGACATAACTTATAAATATGGTGAGGAATAAAAACCACAATAGAAATCTAAATTATTATGCTGTCATTATCATAATCAGAATTCCAAGTATTTTTTTTCAGATCTTTATCAAAAACACAGTCTATATTTTTTGCTATTTTGTGTTATTTAAATATCGCCTTTCTATCCTCTTCATGGACATTTGAGAGAACAGGTTAGTTCTGTATGCCAATAATCTTGCATTTGCCATTTCTAATGCTGTGAGAAAGTGCAAACAAAATCACCTCACTTTAATCTCAAGTGCCCTAATTTAGATTGACAGTGTAATAGCAGTGATTTGGTATGAGAGCATACCTGCATGCAGATGAATTTATATATTCATTCACTTATCACTTTCTTTCAGAGTAGGAGAAGAATTACATTAGGTATACATTTGCAAAAGTAATTTTAAATATAATACCCCAAAATCAAAATGAAAGATGAAAACCTGTGTCTGTAGTGAGTGCTGCTCTTTTTTGAAGTTTAAATTAACATTGTAAAAATATCTGAAATGTTTTCACAGATATAGGTATTTCAGTGTCAAGAAAATCCCAACTGGAATTGAGGTAAAACTCCGTGAAGAAATAATTTTCTTAGGGTGATGATACAGTGTGATCACCAGATGGGAGTGGGAGGAGGAAAAGCAAATAAGCATAAGAAAAAGGAAGAGAAGTGAACCAATGCACATACTCTCTAGGAAATTAAATCATAACATCTACTGTGTTCCATGTATCTTAATGAACTTTAATGAAGTTTATGAAAATTTTACGATGCCTCCAAGAAATACCATGAAACAATTACGGAACAATGTTATCTTAGATACAATGATATATTGATAGTGTCAAGATTTAGTAAAGCAGTTTTGTTGTCCATCAGTGATGTGGTTAAGTCTTTATAACTCTTACAGCTTAAACAAAATACTTTTTACCTTATATTCCCATATTCCTATATTCTTCATCTAATTTTGGTTAATCATGATTTTGAAGTAAACTCTTTTTATTAAAATGAAGTCAGCTTTTCATTTGAAGCAAAAATACCAAATACAGTGTCTTTCTTTGTGCAACTCCATGACACGGGAAAAGCAAACCTCTGTATTTCTGTGATAAATGCAGTATGCATTTATTAACAGTGAATTTTCAATTTTCTCTGTCCATTACAGAGAGAAAACTGATAATCACAGAACTTTCTCATTATTGCATTTTTCCACATAACTGTCCGATGCTGAAGATAATAAGGAGCATGGAAGTTCTTTCTTAATTATACTTCTCTGCTTTTGGTCTTGTATTTTTTTTCCACTTGTGTTGTCTGAGGCAATCTAGGCTTTCCAGAGAAGTCTTCGCTTTATAGTATTTTCACTTACACAATAAGATCCAAGAAAGTGCAGGCATGAGCATGGTCTACACGTCTAAGTACCTCCCAGAGACGGTAACTCAACAACTTGCCCAAGCAGCCTATTCCAGTGCTTGACATTGATGCTTGTTTATTAAGAACAGACAACTTTAACAACAGTACAAATAAATTAATTGCATTACTTCAGATTTTTAGAGTGGCATAAAAAAATATATTTCAATATAGGTTTTGGGAGCAAATTTTTGATAACTTCTATAAAATCCCCAGTTTTGCATGTATACAGTTATGTACCATTTGTGTCATGATTACATATTGTGGGTTACACCTGTATTGTAATGCATTTAACATTCTGCCCATAAATATATCAGTTGCTTCTAGAACTATTGTTATTTTTATCAACTTGATAGTAGGAACACAGCTGACATCGAACCTTATAGAGCAAGTATATTTGTAGCTTAACTTCTAGAATTACAAACCAGAACAATAATCTCATAACTCCTGGATTGCATTCAAGTACCCTTCCTTGGAGAATTTATTTAATCAATCATAATTGTAAAACAATTACCAGAAGTTTTCTCAGAAATATTCCTGTGATTATGAATTCTTATCTTCCATTACCTAATTACGAACAATTTAACTTGTGAATTTACTTTATCTCAGAGTGGCTGAAAAAGAGTCCTTAGATCATGTTCAGCTTTCAGACAAAGTGGAAATTTTTTAAATCACTCCATTAATTTAAGGATTTTTTTTAAAATTACAACCATTTTTCTCTATAATAAATTTGTAGTCCAAATTCTTATCTGCTATGATAAAACCTGAAAGCATGAATACATCATTTCCACAAGCAGGATTAGCACATATGTATCTGTCATCTTGTCGTGGGTTACCAGGCCCCCCCTGGCTGAAATGGTCAGGCCCAGGTGTATTTCCGGAGAAAAAGCCAATCAAAAGTTTCAGTAACACCTCTGCTAATGACATATTTAAGAAAACGGAAGAGAAGGTGCTTGTCGCGGTAAGAAATTTGGCAGCCATGGAGTAGGAGGGAGGCAGCAGGCCCCATGTGGGGGCCAGGCCTCCTCTCCCCTGGCCTTGGGCCAGGGGCAGGCATGGCAGTGAAGTCCCTCCAGCCGGGATGTGTAACAGAGTGGAGAAACAAACTCCAGACAGGAACTGCCCAGCTGAAACATGCTGCGAGATGGATTCCGGCCTAGCAGAGAGCAGGGAGGTCGACTTGAGATAACGCAGCCTCCATGGTCAGTCTTAGCAAGAGAAGAGTTGAGACGAGGGGGGAGTACTTTTCTCCTCCCTTCTGTCCCTGCAGCAGGGGAAAAGGACTAAAAGTTGCAAACCCCTGCTGCTTGAAGATAACTGGGGTGCAGAGAGACCCCCAGCAGTTAATGAGAGGGTTTGTCCCGGAACAGATGAATGCCTACAGAGGCTGTGACCCTTGTGAGAGGTCTGAGATAAAGTAGAGTCCTGCTAGAGACCTGTGGCCTATGGAGAGAGAGCTTTATG
>VYXB01001473.1:0-120314 GCA_013397135.1 Pachyramphus minor
CCAAACATCTTTGTATTTACTGAAGTGATACCAATGGATACTCATTGAAAATATTTATTTCTAAAGTATTTTTTTTACCCACTGTTGACAGAGGAGAGTCCTGCAACACAGCATCTCGTCACATATGCAGAGAATTAACTCCCTTCCTCCTTGAATCATTTCTTTGCACACACAAAATCTTCTCTGGCACCAAGAGGAATCCCAGTGCAGTCAATTAATGCACAGCTGCTCGTGGACATTAAAAACAGCCCTTTCTGAATCAACTTGCCATTTTCTTTTTGTTCTGTGAACAAAAGCAGGAATGGGAAGGAATAGAGAATGTCAGAAGCCAGAAAATAGCATGAGCATCCCTGTTTCTACAACAGGTTGAAGGTTTCAGCAGGATAGTTTTCCTAGAGGGTCTTATTTTGATGAGCAGCAGGTAAGAATATGACAGGAATGTTCACTTAGGCCTTGCTTTTATTGACATAGATACAGAGCCCTGTTTTTCAGGACTTTTTGTTAATATCTGCAAACACTTGGAGGTTTTCAGTGGCTTAATCCACAAGCTGATATTCCCCTTGAGGAACCATCATAAATGGGAGAACCACAGTCTTTTCTGAGCACCCTGGTTTAGTGGAAGTCTCTTCCCATGGAGGGGGGTTGGAACCCGTTGGTCTTCAAGGTCCCTTCCAACTCAAACCATTCCAGGATTCCATAATACTACGATTAAGAAGAGTTGCACATTTGTCCTGTGCTAGATAATTTTCTAAAATTTTCTTATATATGTGAGGTCTTTGCACAAAATCATTACCATTGTAAAAAAACCTCCAGGAGCACCACCCCCAATTCTCTATTTTCAGCCACTGTGAGTAAAGCCAACTAAAAATACACAAAGTCCAAGGAATTAGATTTGGGTTGACTTCAAGCCTTGTATAAATTTTGAAAGAGCCTTGGCTAATTGAATCCTCACCTACAAACCTCTTTCCTATTACAGCAGAGTGCTTGGAAAAGCAGCAACTCCTGGATGACTTGACAGAATAAATTCACTCTGTATAATATTCCTGCCTCACTGTACTCAAACCTCCGAGGATGTTGCTGGGCATAATTTCATTACAAAACCTACATCATGCACTTCTAACAGCTCAATACATATAACAGGAGGATGATACATGATCAAGAACAATCTATTTGCTACCCTTGGGAAGAAGAACAAGTCGTGTTCTTTGAGGGCCTGACATTAAAGTGCTCAAACGTGCACGTTCCACCGAGTGTCACACATTAAAGAGCTCTCAGCTCCACACATGACCTTTTCAAGGGAAAGGCTCTCTGCAGCTCACCCAGAGCTTCCAGCCTAATGCAAAGCCTATTAAAAGCATGCTGCTCGCCTTGGATGGTGCTCAGCATTTTTGGAAAGCCTCACCAAGTGCCTTCAGCTGCCACTGGAATCACCAGGAGCTGCAGGGACTCAGCACTTCATGGCAAAACACCTTCTGGGTGATGTGTGTCTCTCCTGCTGGCACTCCCTTGGGTTCTGCATCTGCTCTTCTAACCTTCCTGCTCAAGGGAACACCCTGACTCTGAGAATCAACTGACTCACCCTTTTTTAAAGTAGTTTCTCAGTTTAGGATCATTGTGTGTTCCTGGAAGAGGAAAAGCTCTCCTGCTCTCTTTGCTTTCCCTGCTCTTTCTCTCATGTATGTGTGTTATTACACCACCTTCCCAGTATCATTATTTTATTTTATCTATATTATGAAACCTGGCATCAAATTGAATATAAAGCTTTATAAGTTCCTTTGGTTTATGGACAAATTCTCACTCCAGATGGGGGGTGGGGGGAAAATTCACCAAGTGGCTTTTTTTTCAGCAGACATATCTTCCATGATTCCACTCTTTTCCCCTTGCTATTACACTTAGGCTGGAATATAGATTAAGAATTAAAAGTGAAATGAAGCTAGTAAAAAATTTACCTGCAGATAACAAGCTCAGACAAAAAGAAAGCTTCACTAGCTTTTTTTTTGTTCCACATGTCTTGCTCCTTTTTTCAATTTTAAAAAGTGAAATCTCCTGGAATGGTTTTTACAGTCTTTATGACTTTTGTAAGGCTTCTTTAATGAGTCTTCTGAGTGATAAAAAGTGCAATTAAAACCTATAGTTCCCTCAGTTAATTCAGATTTCCTTCTTGTGGCACTAGCATGATCAGCTTTATAATCCAGGTGATACACATTTACTGTGCCCCATAATTAGGTTCCCAAAAGCTTTCTAAGCTCTTAATTTCATGTCCATCTTTTACAAAAGATTACTTGCAAGAGGTGTTTCGTCTTCTCAAGGTAGAAATACTGACAGACTCCCTGCTGTGTTTCAGTTATTAAATTAATTAGCAAAAGTGCTTATGTTTGAGCTCTCAGTTGTGGGGCAAAACTCATGGATGGCATGGACCTGTGCCAGGGGAGGTTTGGGTTGGATCTCAGGCAAAGGTTCTTCCCCCAGAGGGTGGTTGGCACTGCCCAGGCTCCCCAGGGCAGTGGTCACAGCTCCAAGGCTGCCAGAGCTCCAGGAGGGTTTGGACAACGCTCTCAGGGACAGGGGGGATTGTTGGGGTGTCTGTGCAGGGCCAGGAGTTGGCCTGATGATCCTTGTGAGCCCCTTCCAACTCAGGATATTCCATGATTCTGTGATTCCCACAGCCCTTATCCTGGGCTGGAGGTACCTGACCAGCTTTGTTTCACATCTCACATGGGGCCACAGTCAGACACATTTTCCCACCTGGACTGTGCACAGTTATTGGAACATTGAGTCTCCAATGATGACAAAGCTATTTTAGGACATTATTATAAGGGGAAAAAATCCCTAGAGTACAGCAGCACAGGTCCACATCAGAAACTGCAAGGGAAGATGTTCAGACTAAGACCAGCTGCTCCTCTGATAATGAGAGACTCCCTTCCTTACAGGGAGTTGTACATAAAAGAAAGGGTGGAAAAATGCTCAGCTTTATGTTAGAGAGCAACCACAGAGAGAGGGAAAGTGCTCAAGGCCAGTTTGGATGGGTTGGTTGTTGAGCAACCATCTAATGGAAGGTGTCCCTGCCCATGGGAAGGGGTGGACAAGATGATCTTTAAGGTCCCTTCCAACCCAAACCATTCAGTGATTCAGACCAAGGCAACTCAAAGACAGCTCTGGAGTGATGCCTAGTCACTGAAGTTCAGCCCTGACAAGGAGCAGGGCTGTGGTCATGTTTAGATGCAGAGTTTTCCTTGGCCTCACATCAGATCCTGGAAGGCAAAATTCACACTTTCCAGAGCTTTGCTCAAGCCTGAGCAAACCCTTTACTTCCTTAAGCAGGAGTTGAGATGCTAATGAAGCCCTGTGGGTGGGCCTAGCAGAGCTCCAGGACCATTGCTTGCCAGGAGATGCTGAGTTTCTCAGAATAACAAATACATTGTTATTTCAGCCTTGCAGGGACTTTCATCTCCCCTCAGCGCAGTCACCGAACCTTCACCGTCTTTCTCATTAGAGCCCTTTCTTCTGTCTCCACTCCTGACTTTCCTTACACTGTTTGCACTTCTTTATTCTTGTTCTCTTTCCATGTATCAAAACTGTTCTGCTGAAGAGCAAACGTGTGAGCGTGAAGGTTTTTCTGGGTATCGAATGCGCTTTTTGATGCTCAAAGTGCAGCACAAAAGGATTCAAAGAACTGAGTGATACAGTGGAGATTAGAGAGAGCAGGGAATGCTAAAGACACACAAAGAGTGCAGGAAAGCTAAAATCACTTCAAACATTAATATCCTTCTTTGTGCCATATTTCTACAAAAAAAAAAAGTGTTCTGTATCTTAAGCTTGAATCTTTTATTCTTTTTATTTCATTTCAAGCAGTTCTCTGATAAGACAGACAGCCAAACTTTTTAAAAATTAATGTTGTTATATAGATATGGGTTAAAATATATATTTCAGGAATATAACACCCTGTGAGGACTTGTATTAAACCAATAGTTAGTGCCTGAAAAAACACAATCGTGGAAGTTTTACTACTCAGGACCATTAGAGAAGAAAAAGGGGGCAGATAAAATCTTGCAAGTGTGATGAGACTAAAAAAGAAAAATGGTTTGTCTCTTCCCTTATTTCTTTCTCAAATAGGAGAGAAAAGAGAGTTTTTACAGGCTGCAGCCACCAGTGAGTGCTGTGAGACAGGGAGGGAATACAGTGAGGTGTGTCCTTAAGGAAAGAAAGGATGAAGGAAATGTTTAGGAGTTGCAGGTTTTGGTTTGTTGGTTTTGTTTTTTTAGGTTGGACATTAGGGAATCCACAACAAGGTGGAAGATTTTTGTCACTTCCTGACAAGCTGCATGTAGGACTCATCCAGCTGATCCTAGCTGGCATCTATCCATTACATTCCATTACATTTACTGGGACCAGGAAGAATCTGATGAAAGGTCTTTAACCTCAAAACAAAATGAACAAGCAAAAAACCCCAACCCACGTAAAGGGATAGGAAAGAAAACTTAACTAAATAGAGATTTGCAAAGAAACAACTGGAAAAGTAAGAACTTCAAGCTGAGACAGTTCAACTGTCATATCACCAAAGTTTAACCCAATTTCTCTTAGTAGCAGAAAGAATATGAATAGGGATGCTGGAGCAGGTAAGTCTTTCCCAGAGGAAAGGGACACCCTCCACAGTGGATCCAGCTCAGTACACAACATCAGTGTTTTCCTTGGAAACTTGTAAGGATATTGCTTTCACAGAGGATGAAGGATGAATACCAGTAACTTCCAGGAGTGACATTTAAATATGGAAAGAAAGTATTTTATTGTTTACCTCAAATTTATTTTCTCTGCTTCTGAAAACACAGTGAGGCCATTCCCATTATTCCTGCACAGCAAGGCAATTGTAACATTTGAGGCAGAACACGGGCTTGAATTGAAGAATATGGGCTGGAGCTGTGTCAGGGAGGTTTAGGTTGGACATTAGGGAAAGGTTCTTCCCCCAGAGGGTTGTTGGGCACCGAACAGACTCCCCAGGGCGCAGCATCCAGGCTGACAGAGCTCAAGGAGTGTTTGGACAACACTCTGAGGGACAGGAGGGGATTGTTGGGGTGTCCTGTTGGGGCCAGGAGCTGGACTGATCATCCTTGTGGGTCCCTTTCAGCTCAGGATATTCCATGATAATAAACTACAGATGAAACAATCTCATGATCTCTCTCGTGGCAGATGGTACTAAACTTACTCTGCCCAGAATCACTAAATCAACACGTGGAACTTCTCCAAGTTGAGTGGTCGATACACTGGGTCAGAGCAAGTGACAGGTTTGCAAGAGAAAAGATCAGAGGTGAATGCAAGGTGGACTTTGCAACAGAACCCCTGATGTATTTCCAAACCAGCTGGACAGGAGCTATAAAATAAACCAGAGAGCACCATAAATTTCTTTGGGCTGGCTTATATTGAATAATGCTACTCAAAGGGAAAAAATGGGGAAAAAAAGAAAGAAAGAAAAAAAAAGAGATGTTTTACAGATGAACACTGATCTATAGTGCCAGGGAGTTTAAATAATATAATTAGACAGACACAAAACCTGCCCAAACCACTGCTAGGAAGGTGCACCCCTCCCTCCCAACATACTGCAGCAAAACTACCTTCCAGGAAAGCCTTTCATTAACCCTACCCCATTCTTGGAATTCACACAACCAGCTCTTGGAATTCTCACAACCTGCCACTGCTGGGAGTGATCCCAGATTCCCTTTGCTTGGTACAAAGGGAGATATTTGTTCTAACCAGGTGAGTAGGAAGGTGGCAGTTCCCCTGGCAACAAAAACTTAAGAACCTTTCTCTCCTCAACCGTGCAAATTCCCAGCAATTCGGGACAACTGCAGTAGAAGGGATTCAGTCTAAGCTTGATCTCCACAAGAGCAGAGTTTATACAGTCACAAGAATCAAGAGTTTGTTGCTCTTAACCCAGCAGGTGTTAACTAACAGCCCAGTCCTGCATCTTGGCTTCTTTTGCTTTCAAAGAATCATTAAAGTTGGAAAAGACCCTCCAAGATCACCAAGTCCAGGTATCCATTGAACACCACCACACCCACTGAACCATATTTTAAAGTTTTCCTTTTTAATAGCTTTAAATAACAAAGAAACCCACTCTGGTCAATGCTTTACATGAATTTATAGGACAACAAAGGTCTGAGCTACTTGAAGTTCCTAATCATGTCAGCACTTGTCCAATTTTTCCTTATTTCCCCTCTAAATCTAAATAATCTACTTTGCCAATGGAATTTTGGATTGTTTAAATGGGCTAAAACCCTGTTAAGTTGCCTGTGTGTGTTTTATTAAACAGTAAAACCCAGAGGTGTCAAATGTCAGCCCCGTAACCAAAATTTAGAAGTTTTGAGACAGATATGAGAGCCTGGAAATTGTAGCTTGTAATTAGAACTAGCAGAGACTCTTTCATCCCATTAAAGATCACCTCCATCCTATTTTC
Organism: Pachyramphus minor; assembly: GCA_013397135.1. Classification (NCBI taxonomy): domain Eukaryota; kingdom Metazoa; phylum Chordata; class Aves; order Passeriformes; family Tyrannidae; genus Pachyramphus; species Pachyramphus minor. The sequence goes on from VYXB01001473.1 coordinate 6,449, forward strand.
CCAATATCATGTGATTATGTACTTCATTAAGGCAATTACAGCATATTTATGAGCAGTCCCCTGTCTCTGAGCACGGCTGCCAACTGGGGCTGGGGAGAAACCTTATTTCTAACTCTTCCAGAGCTTTTTTCCCCTCTTTCTGTGTTTCAAAATATTTTAATTAAATCCCTGGGAACGAGTGGATATGATTTAGAAGGCAATTCAGGTCTTTAGGCCTACACAGATGTCACTTAAAATCATCTTTGAAGGATGATTTCAGAAACAACTAAAGCGCCATTAACGGGAGTAAATTGGAGGTGCAGGAGTAACAACCACTATTATTTTGACAGCATTCCAGTCAAACAGCAGCTCCAAGGAATGTCTGCCCATTAATGCTGCTCAGCATTCAGCACAAGAACTCATTAGAATATCAGTCAAGCTTTCTGAGCTTTCTTTCAATGAAAAAGCCCCCGATACAATGAAGAATTTGCAAGATGCAGATAAAAACATGAATTTTCATAAAGCACTAAACATGTAGGAAATGAAACTGATTCACAAGGTTAAATATGTCTGCTGAGATCTTTTCACATGTGGCTCTGCTCTATTGAATTATTTGCAAGAGGTATTTGATGGTTCTTTCAAAACTGAACGGTGCAGCAAGCAGAATCTTGAAGTTAAGATGAAATCAAATATAAAACAAGATAAAATTCAGCCGCTGTCAGGTCTCTTCGCAAATTGAAATTTGATTTAGTGGCATAAAAGGGACTGAGTTTTTCACGGAGTTTTGAGCGAATCTAGACCCAGTTTGGAGCAAAGAGGGAGCAGCTCAGTCTGGGAGGCAGCAAGGCTCAGCCTTTCCTACAAATCCCACGCTGGGGCAGGTTCTGACAGCTCAGAGATGGTTTATCCTCTGTGAGCCATCATGACAGACACCATCCATACTCTGCTGCAGGCTCATCTCTGTTGCCAACCCTTGTGCTCACCAGAGGCTCCAGAACCAGCTTCACCATTTCAGAGCAACAGGGACCTGTCTTGTTGCATCATCATTTCCTTACGAGATCGGAGCAGCCCCTGAGCTGAGGGTAAAAGCCCTTCAAATAATTTCTGCTTCACAGCTGCAGCCACCATGGGGAAGGAAACAGTCTGATATCAGAAAGCAAGGGTGCAAGTTCTCATGGCAAAACCAACAACCCTAAAGCATCGCAGCTGCCCTTGCTACACTGAGCAGAGCAGGCAGAGTTACAGACAGATCTGAATGCAAATAAATCCTCCGGATTCGCAGGGGTTCAGGTCCACAGAAATGCACATCTGAGAGAACCACACACACAATTTTTTAAGGTTGTTATGATTCAGAGGGAACACTCTTTAGCAAGCACCCCATTTTTTCCATAGATGCTTCCCAGAGTATTTTATGCTTGTGTCAGCTGGGCCAGGTAATATTATCTCTGATTTCTCTGCCCAGTTAAACAACTTACTCCGCTTTTCTTATACGTGCAAAGGGTACAAGGCAGAGCAGAACTTTTCATAATGGTGTCATTTTGTGTGGTTGTAAAAATTCTACCCACGAAACTGGGAGCATATAATGAAAATTTTAGAGATGATACACAAGGAGTTCCAGAGAAGGCAGGAATTCAGAGGTAAAGGTAACCTAAGGCTTTATTCCTTATACAGTTCTGATTCCTACCTGCTTTGCTTTTCCAATTATTGTCATTGGGGTCATTAATCCCAAAAGAAAACAATCAGGATGCTGCTTCCTGTGGCTATGTTTTCTCTCATTACCTTAAAAAGGAGAATGTCATAGTTTTTAACCTCAGGGGAACCAGAATTGTTACCCAATCACTTGGAGAGCAGCATGTGAAAAGCATACAGGAATACACAGCATCAAACAGCCTCCAATTTAACAGCAACCATGTCTGCCAGCCCAGAACTGAAAGTTTTCTTAAAATAGCCCTCCAAAAGCCAAACAAAACCTCAGCCAAGCTACTCACCCATCAGCACTTCTGTTCTCAGCAGGAGAGCCCCAGCCACTGCCCTCCCAGGAGCACTCCAGGCTGCAGATGGAAACAATCAAGAATATAAGAAACCAAACAGCACCATCCACCCTCTTTCCCAACTTTTAATAGGGCTGAACTTCCTTTTTGACCTTAATTGAGAGATGCACCAGGGCTGTGGGATGAAGCAGGGTTTATCCTCCCCTTCCCCACAGAGATACCTCAACCTGCAAGTGGTTACAAACCCCACCTTTGTACAATTACAGCAGTGGGTGCTTTCCTATCCCCATCATTATCTTCTGAAGCCAAAGGAAAAGCAAAGGTTCAGGAACCCTTCCTCTCTCCAGTTTCCACATCACTTCAGGAAGTTTTGTCTGTAAGAGAACAAGCTGTGGAAGGTTTTGGAGGGTTCTTTCCTTCTGGAAACTGAAATAAAACTGTCTCCTTTTTCATTTGTTAGTGGAGGCTGGGGCCACTGCTGGGGCACCTTGAGCTGCAGGTGAGAGTGGGGAAGGGAGATGATAATCCAGAGGGTTGAGCTGCAGGGTTTTGATAGAACTGAGCAGAACTAGCTCCGTGTGCAGAATTCCTAGAGCAGAACTGGGTTATGGAATAGCTGCTCACAGCACCAGGGGGTTATTCAGATCTCTAAGAGGAGACAAAAAACCCCCAAACAAACAAAAAAACCCCAAACAAACAAACAAACCTGAAATAATTCTTTCCCTTAAATCTTTCCAAAATATATCAAGAAACAGTAAGAACTTTCTCTGCTAGAGCAGCATGAGGAGCTTAGCTCTCAGGTAAGCAGTAAATTTGCTAAATACTTTAAAACAGAGAGTGGTACCAAGATCGCCTACAAATCAGCTGGCACTTTGGAAAATATCTGTTTTTCCAAGAGCTCAGGCTATTAATCTGCTGGGTAGTTAGCAGCTTATCTCACTCTTATCTCCAAAACACTCCACAGACCCCCCTGTAACACATAACTTCCCTAATCGCTGGAGGTTTCAAGGGTGAAAGTCAGGTGCAGATAACAGCTGCAAAGTGCCACATCACACCACAATTCAAGGGGAAAACAGCTTCCCCTGGCAAGTGAGAGATCCAACAAGGGCAAAAATAGGGACAGGGGTGGATGATTCAGAGGTGGTGAGGCCCTGGCACAGTTTGCCCCATCCCTGGAAGTGTTCAAGGCCAGCTTGAAGTAACGTGGTCTAGTGGAACATGGGGCTGGAACTAAATAGTCTCTGAAGTCCTTTCCACCCCAAACCATTCTACAATTCTATGCCCGGGATTAGTAACTCATGACTGTGGTTGAGCCACTCAAGAACTTAAGTATTTAGTTGCTACAAGTACTTAGAACTCAGTCTTCATTCTTAATTTGCATGAAAAGGAGTGTTTTTGGGTACACCTCATCCGAGGCTTCCCAGCCTTGCCTGACCCACGATGTTTAGCTGATTCCACCCAACACAGGCAGTGTTGACCATGATCCACACTAAAGGCAAAGACCACAGAACATCTCCTTAGGAAGCTGCTGTTGGGAGAGTTTTCAAGCTCAAAATAGCAGAGAAACATTTTCCCCATAGTTTCTCAACCCAGATGTCTCTTTGTTTCAAGGTGACCAAGATTTACAGAACTGGTAGTGGTTGTTTTGTGGTAGCTTCCAAGTGCACCCCCATTTCCAACAAAAACAGAAGGACTTTTGCACATGATCTTAAAATACAGGGGAAATATATAAAAAAAGGAATAGAGAGACTTGTATCAGCAAGGCCTGTGTTTTAGTTGTTTGAGTTTTTCTCTCTCTTGGTCTGGATGCCCAGAGGTTTCTGAAAACCTGATATTTTTCTTACCTGAGCTGTGTAATACTCAAGATCAAATTTCTTCCACCACTAACATTTGAACCTGGCTCTTCTATAACCTTTTGTTTCTGAATATTTTGAGAAGGCTCTCTGTCTTTGACCAGAGACTCTGCTCCAGGAGGATAAATGCCCAGAAAAACAGCTGCAGGAAAGGGGTCTTCCTCCTTCAGAAAGGGCGTCCACACAAGAGAATCTGTGTCTTTACTTCTCACTGCCTCTAACAAGGTGCATGAGGGATAACAAAACTTCAAGTATCTGGAGATCAGCCTTTGAGGTTCTCATTTTATTTTCACAATATTCCTTGACTTGAACAGAGAAGAAAAGAGGTGAATAAAAGACTACAAAATCTTCAGCTCTTCATTTTCTGCGTATTAATGGGAGCACCGTGGAAGATTTTTCATTTTCAAACAAAAAAATACAAATTGGTGTTCAAATCTTTCATTTCCTTTGTTGGGACAGATGAAATGACAGTCTGTCAGTTACATATGCAAATAGATGCCACAAATTGTTTGAATTCTTGATCATCTCGAGACTAAATACTGCTGACATTGAACTTTCAGTACTGTGTTATTAAAAAACCCACACTTTAGGGTAGCAAAAGAAGATTTCTTTCTTCTCCCTTCACGTGCAAGCTGTGCCTTTGTTCGCAGCAGACAAGCTAATAGAGTATGGGGGGAAAAGGGGGGAAAAATCCAAAATCTTTTCAGTTTTCCCTCAGACCAACGATGCCAAGGCAGAAAGAATAAGGCTGGCTTAGAAACTTGTGTATTAAATTCACAGGTCTAAAGGCAAAGATGCCTTTAACTTCACACTGAGCTGAACGTGCTTCTGCTGCTTTGGCATTTATCACACGTTTCTCAGTGAAGGATCTACTGAATCCCAATTAGGAATGGGAAGATATCCCAGGGTTCAGGCATTTTGAAGAATTTTGTTTTGCAAACTCAATGCTTACTCAGAGTTTATTTAAGAATTTTTAGACAGGATTTCACCTCTAAAATGGGTCACAGAATGTCTGAAGGTCTAAAAGCCTCTTGGTACCAGGATATCAAAGGTTAGAGGCAACACTTATATATTCCCGAACATTTCTGTTGTCCCCTAATCATAAACCTGTCATTCAACACTGAGATATTAGAGAGTGGAAAAACTGAAGCTAAAGGTCAGATTTAGCAGATGAAAGGTCTGCTGGAAAGGTACATTTGTAGAGTTGCATCCCTTCTTGTGTGTCAGGATGTAGATTAGGAGTAAACCCGTTGAAATCAAGGGAGAAAGAGCAGCTTCCTACTCGTGTTGGTAGCACTTGGTGCCATTTTGTGCACGGACAGGGTTTGAAACAACAGAGAAACTCCTTGTTCAACAGAACATAAACACTAACTCCTGCCTAAAGGATTTGAATTTCTGTAAGAGCTACTTTGTGGGGATTTCATGATCCTGTAACAGTGTGAATCATGAACCAAGTACTCCAGCAGTGACAGAGCTGGAGCAAGACATTTAACACCCTCCGTGTAGACTTGTGATCCACGGTGGGTAACATTCCTGGAATGTGATACTGTGTCATCTTCAGGCTTCATCCTCTGCTGCATATGCTTCTTCTCAAGGGGAGTGAAGAAAAAGCACTCAGAGCAAGCCAGTGAGATGTCTGGTTCACATGAACTTGCTTTCAAGGGCTTTCTGCCAAAAATGGATTTGCAGTGGGGTGACACAAACAAACGACTTAGTGGGAACTGAAGCTCTGAGGGTTTTCTTTGAAGGACAAGAAGAAACGGCCTAAAGCTGTGCCAGGGGAGTCTCAGGTTGGACATGAGGAGGAATTTCTCCCTGGAAAGGGTGGTGAGGCCTTGGCAGGGGCTGCCCAGGGAGGTTTGGAGTGCCCAGCCCTGGAGGTGCCCAAGGAAGGCCTGGATGTGGCACTGAGTGCTCTGGACTGGGGGACAAGGTGGGCATCGGGCACAGGGGGGATCCATGGGCTGGGAGGGCTTTTCCAACCTCAGTGATTCCATGACTCTGTGATTCTATGAAATTACAATAGTCTAGTTTGTAGAATAAGCAATAGGAGACACTGGGCTGAAGACTGATGGCTTTGGATTCATTTCACCTTCATCCAATCACAGGTTTGGAGCTTCAATTATTCATGAGCTCCCTCCATAACATGAAAAGTCTCCTGTTACTGGTGAAGGTGGGAATAAATCCTCCAGAGTGATTTGTTTTACCCCAAGAGGATGTTCTACCTCAAGGTCTGTGCTGTTACAATGCTTCATCCTCTGTTGAATAGGGCAGGGTTTGGACTCCAACTCCCCATCCAGAGAATTCAGCCTCTTACATCCTTCTACAAACATTCTCTTGGTCCTTTTTTCACCTTCAGTGGCATAAATCTTAATTAAACCCATTCAAATCCTTGACATAAAGCCAATTTCTAAAATTGAGTACATTTTTATAGTTAATAGATTTTTTTTTTCTTCAAAAGGAAAATACCTCAAATGGCATCAAATCCAACACAAGAAAGCTGAAAAATTTATATCTTGAATATTTAACTATTTTACCTGGGAAAAAAATCCCCACACAATTCTAAGGTAAATTTAAGAAGGATTTTTTGAAAATGCAAATATTGATTAAAGCTGAAAATCAAATTTCTATTCTTTGGAGAATTATGAAATACTTTTTTTTTTTACATCCCAGTACAACCTGCTGAAGTATCAGCACACTTCCACATATGCCACATTTTTTATTAAGAATTTAATTAACAGTTTTAATTAAAAATACCAATGTTTGGCAAGCTAAATGTGAAATAGCTAGAATGATGAAAAATGATACCAGTAAATAATTTTAAAACTCAATAAACCTTTTTCCAAACCTGCACTGAGAAATGTCAGATGATCTCTGTAATCAGGACACATTTCCAGTGTTTTATAGTGATTCTTTTGCTACTTACTCCTATTATACCATTTTCCATGGAATCATGGAATGGTTTGTTTGGAAGGGACTTTAAAGACCATCTCATTCCACCCCTGGGCAGGGACACATTCCACTCAACCAGGTTTCTCCAAGCCTTGAGCATGGCCTTGGACACTTCCAGGGATGGGGCATAAAACTGACAAAATTCCAAGAAAATTGGACAAAAATTACAAATTCGGCAGAGAGAAACAACAGATTTTTAAAGGCACATAGACCTAGAAATATCCTTCCCAACAACATTCTTCTTGCACCAACCTCTCCACGCACGAAATTCTCTTTCCAGTGACACACGTGGTGTTCTCTCAGCAAAGGGGGAGAGAACAGTGGTTGTGTTACCAGCATCACGCTTCCACCTCACTTCCCAGGCTTTAAACTCATGGCCTGACCTGACTGTTAATATATTTTCACACCATTTGTGGTCTTTACTTCTTTCAGTAAAACACGACCTGCTTGTTTCTACTTGTGTGTCCTGACCCTCCTTGTGATGCTGAGCTTTGGGTCTGTTGTGCTTCAGAGCTGCTGGTCCCCTGTGGGGTGGGAGAGGGAATTGTGGAGCAGAGCCTTCACCTGCACTTACCAGTGTAAGACTTCTGAAGACATAAGAAGGGTTTGATCACAGCATTTCCTCTGGGCCCAGTTCCAATAGCCACGTTCACAGACTATTCCTCTGCAAAGAACTCCCATGAGATCAAATTGGATCTTTTATTATTGATATTACAAGGCTGAGTGTAACCTGTTCTTTCAGGAAATGCAAGAGGGTAAAAGACAGAAACTTTCTTTTCAGGATGGGAAGAAAAGCCTTGTTTGACCTCTACTTCCATTACTAGACAGAGGGAGGAGCAGTGATGGAAGGTTAAGGGATCTCTGGTGTTGTCAACTTCTTGAATGGAGGATTCTGTGAAATTGGGTTCAAACTAAAAGAAAGTAGGTTTGGATTAAATATTAGGAAAAAAATCTTTACTGTGAGGAGGGGGAGGCCCTGGCACAGGTTGCCCAGAGCAGCTGTGGCTGCCCCATCCCTGGAAGTGCCCAAGGCCAGGTGGGACACCTGGGCTAGTGGAAGGTGTCCCTGCCCATGGCAGGAGGGGGAACAAGATGATCTGTAATGTCCCTTCCAACCCAAACCAGGCTGTGATTCTCTGAAATCATTGATGTGATCCAAAGCAGCACATGCTGATTTCAGCGTTTCAGTTCTGGGTGGTTCAGGGTCATTTGTTTTACACATGGAAGTTTTTGTTCCTGGGCTAAGATTAAAAACCTCCTGGTTTTAAATGACCCCAAATGCTTCCATCCGTTATCTCCAGCATATGCTGCAGGAGCTGACTAATCACATGGAAAGAGTGAGGGACAGAAACTGGCAGTGTGAAACAGTGAGTGAGAATTAGTACATCCTGCAGGGTCATTTTCTTCAGTTAATATCTTTTATTGTGCCAGCAGAGCGATTCTGTTGCATTCTCTGCTTCCGTCAGAGCTGGATAATCTACACTGTCCTGCTGCAGTGCTGCTTTGCTTCCAATCAAAACCAAAACCACTGGAATTGGAGCTGCACCAGTGGCTCCCTGACTGAATCCTTGGAAGGTCTGGTTGTGCTGGTCATGAGAGCACAGCAGACAGGAATTCCAACTGCAGAGCAGTGAAAGCCTGCAAGGCTTTGATATAGTTTAGAGGAGCTACCATAAAAAGTTGTCCGTGTAAGACGTTTGAAATTTGATGAACAAAAAAACCTTTAACTCACTATAATTTGCACTGGTGAGACCTGTGCTCTGCTCTCTGCTCCAGAATATGGACCACAAATGTCCTCTAAATATCTGCAATGTCCTATAAAAGACCCTTTACCCTCAACACAAGTTGACAAACCCAAGCAGGATGCAATTAACTCTGCTTTGAATGAATCTTAAAGACCCTTAATGATGAAATTAAAGTCCTGGCTTTGAAAGCTCCAGAAACTCGAGAATCTTCAGAACTAAATTTAGCAGCCTTGCTTTGAGAAGATTATGTAAACTTGTTCTTATTTCTCTTTCAAAAGTAGGTTTGTTTTGCTCATGTAAATGAATCCCTTGTGCCCTGTTTCTTGGAAAACTACCTGCTTCCCAAAATAATTGTTTTCTTTCTTTTCTACAGGGAATAAATAAAGTGCGTCATCAAACAAAATTACATTTACAACTGAATTAGAGCCATCAAAATGGGGCACCACAAGGATGAATTCCATTAAAACAAAGGCTGTGGACGTACAAAGTCAAGGAAAATATCTCTGAGTAGAACTTTGGGATTGCCAGGAAATCACAGAATCATGGAATTGTTAAGGTTGGCAAAGCCCTTTAATATCATCAAGTCCATCCACCAACCCAGACCCACCATGATGTTCACCACTAAACCACATCCACACATTTCTGAACACTTCCAGGGATGGGGACTTCCCACTTCCCTGGGCAAATTTAGGACAGTTTCTCAGTAAGAGGATAAGAAATATGTCGAGGTAACTCATAATCCCATCATATGTATTTGTGCTCCTCCAGGGCTGATCTACACTGAGGGGACACAGGTAGTTGTGCTTATTATACTCTCCTTGACATCCTGCTTCTAATGAGATAATAGGGGTTTTTTCATGGGATTTGAATCAGCTCAGCTTCCAAACACATTTTATCAGCACTACTGCTCAAAGTGTATTGCCATCCTTACTCAACACATCAGAAGGTCCTGAAAGGAAACTTGTTATTCTTTATGAAGAAGAATTTTCATTGGGGCAACGTCTCTCAGCTCTGAACATGAGGCTGGATAGACACAGGATGTAGGAAATACATCCTAATATAACTGCTGAATCTGTGCTTATCCCATTCTTCTCCCAGTGCTTTTCTTTACCTTATTTGGATTTTGTCTTCAGTCTATACTTAGATACTCATACATCTTGTAAAAGCAACTAATTTATTCAATAAATAGAATCACTGAGGTTGGAAAAGCCCTCCCAGACCATCAAATCCCCCCTGTGCCCCATCCCCACCTTGTCCCCAGCCCAGAGCACTCAGTGCCACATCCAGTCCTTCCTTGGGCACCTCCAGGGCTGGGGACTCCAAACCTCCCTGGGCAGCCCCTGCCAAGGCCTGACAACATTTTCCAGGGAAAAATTCCTCCTGATGTCCAACCTGAGCCTCCCCTGGCACAGCCTGAGGCCGTTCCCCCTTGTCCTGTCACTCACATAGAGAGATTTGTCTCAAAAAATATTCCCTGTTGTTTAGAATTTAAAACTGAGCTGAAATTAAAAACTAATATATCAATAAAGTCTTCAATATCTGTTTAATATTTCAGAGAAGTGTTGTTAAAGTACTGTTGTGGTAACAAAAGAATGTGGGTCCTAGAGGAAGATTTGTTTCTTATTAGCCGGACTAGAAATTAATAAAATAAGTAAGAATTTGATGTTCTTTTCACTGCTGTTCAATTTGAATGGAATTTATCAAAGCCAGGTGTAATAAAATAATATACCCTGGCTTCTGCTTATGTTTATACACAAATAAGACATAAGATTGTGCAGTGTATGACTGAGCACAACTGGGGTAACAAAAACTCTTCTAAAGGCAATCTGTAACTTTGGAAGTTCGTGAAGTCTGAAAATTATGTTTCCCATAAATCTCCAGAATCTCTCAGGAGCCAGCAGCACACAACATATGTTATGGGAAGTCATTTGGAAAATGTATCTTCATTGATTAGTAGTTCTAAAGTACATGGGAATTTGTTATACAGGTATCTCTGAACCTTCAGTATATAAATCTTCTCAGTACTGAAAATTTATAACAAGACATACAGGAAAAACCTAAAGGTGATTAAAGACTGACTAGAAACAATGTAAGGAGCCTTTCTTGAAAATAATTTTGTTTTACTACAAATCATTTGTAGCAGAAGGGAGAAGGTGGATTATGAGAAATCCTGCCATAAAAAGTGACTCTGCTCTGTACACAGAGAATACAGATCAGGCAACGCAATTAACCCTCCTGTGAATGCCTTAAGTCCTTTGATTGAGCTGATGGGAGAATCCTCTTTGGATTCCTGATGGATCAATAGTCATGGACATGTCCAGACACCTGTATGACTTAGGGAGATTATGACCAATTTCATGTCAAGATTTTTAAAACAGAGTGGACAACTAAAAGTACAAGTTAGAAAACCAGCATGTCCATTACCCCTTCAGGAGCCAAATCTGAAGGCTCCTGATTTCCCCACCATTTACTGTCACAGAGTCACAGAATGTGCTGAGCTGGAGGAGACCCACAAGGATCATCAAATCCAACCCTCAGCCCTGCACAGACCCATCCCCAGAGTCACCCCCTGTGCCCCAGAGGATCATCCAAACCCTCCTGGAGCTCTGGCAGCCTTGGGGCTGTGCCCACTGCACTGGGGAGCCTGGGCAGTGCCAACCACCCTCTGGGGGAAGAACCTTTCCCTGAGATCCAACCTGACCCTGCCCTGACACAGCTCCAGCCCTTCCCTGGGTGCTGTCCCTGGTCCCCCCAGAGCAGAGCTCAGTCCTGCCCTTCCTCTGCCCTCCGTGAGAAAGTTTTAGACAGTGATCAGGTCATTCAAGGTCTACAGAATGTTACGATCTACAAGGGCTCAGGACAGAAATTTTAGATCCATTTTTGTATCACTCAGGATTAGAAATGTTCAGGATGGTTTACACAGGTGGTCCAACATCCCAACTCTCTTCAGAGAAGCACCGAATCATTAAGGCTGGAAAAGATCTCCAAGATGATCAAGTCCAACCTTTGACCAAACACCACATGCCCACCAAACCATATCATGAAGTGCCACATCCACTTGTTTTCTGAACACCTCCAGGGATGGTGACCTCAGCACTTCCCTGGGCAGCCTGTGCCAATGCTTCACCACCTTTCAGTGAAGATTTTTTTCCTAAAATCCGACCTGAACCTCCTGTGGTGCAATTTGAGGCAGTATTCCCTTATCCTATCACTTATTACCTGGGAGAAAAGACTGATCCCCACCTGGCTACAACCTGCTTTTGGGGATAAAGTCTCCTCTGAGCCTCCTTTTCTCCAGAGACTGTGTGTGAAAGTCTTTTGTTCAAATGTCCTTGGGCTGATGAGGATTTAATTCATTCCATTTACATCATTACATGGTTTTCAGAGTGGAACTGAGCCTAACCAGCTCGGAATGAAGAGCTGAGATTTGCCTGTACCCACCTGTGTATACACAAATATATCTGAATTTTTGCATCATCAGTCATTTTAGAGATGTTATTAGGTTTAGTTTCCCTTTACAGCAAGAAAAATGACTTAAACAAGTGGATTGTGTTGTCTCTACATGATCAGAAAGCTTTCAGCAGCGAGCACCCAAATTCGCAAAAGTCATATCATCTGTGGTATTTATTTTATCTGTTTGCATTCAATTAATGGGAGCTTAAGATTTGCTTGCTATTTGGATAGAACTGAGTAAATCCTGGTCCTGAAAGTCCACTTCAGACAAGACATAAATCAGAAGTCAACAGCCCCAAACTGCACGTCTGCAAATCACTCTGAATTCTCACTCAGAACACTCAGGTTTCTGTCTCAAGTGCCATATTTTTAACCTCACCCCCCTCTTACCTCACGTATTGACACCATTCATTTCACTCCTTAGTAATTAAATCAAATTAGATGAAAGCTTGATATTTGATATACTTGTGGATTAGCAAGAAAATAAGGCTCCAGCTATGACAAGAATTTGCAACACAATTTTAAACCTCCAGGTAAGCCCACTTGAGTTAGTCACATTATTCATATGCTTAAAATTAGGTACAGATCCTTGACTCTGCAGAGTTATGACTTTGATTTGATCATAGGCTCCATCACAATACCCAGTAAATTAGTAGCAGAACACACCAATATAAATATAGACATAAATATATTTCTTTTTTTAGAAATATATATCCTACTCCCTCTTGTCCTTTGTTGTTATGATAAGTGAAAGGAATGTTTTAATAATTTACTGTATGATTAGTGAATTTGGTTTTTTTTCTTCCTTGAAATACTACATAAATTTATAGCCACTGTTATTCTCTCTTCTTTCACTCAATAAGGAGTTTGCATCACATGCTGAGAAATAAATACTGGGTGTTGTTAATCCATCCAGCAACAGATGTCTGATAGAGCTCACCCTGTAAATCAAAACATGAACAAAAGCAACTTTGGGCACTGCCAAACACACAAAGAGGCAAATATTTAATTTTCCTTTTAGAAAGTGAAGACTTTGGGACAAATCTCAAACTTGCTTAAATCTCCCAAGCCCGCAGGAGATTCCTGGATCCTTCATGTCTGAGGTACCAAGGTGTCTGTGCTTTCTTTGTAAAATTCCTGTTCATTGTTTCCTGGTTCATAAAACCAGAGCATTCCAGAATGGTTTGGGTTGGAAGGGACCCTGAAGCTCATCCAGTTCCACCCCCCACCACGGGCAGGCACACCTTCCAGTAGCCCAGGTTGCTCAGAGCTCCCTCCCACCTGGCCTTGAAAATTAAAAGTTCTTGAGAATTACCAGAAAATAATGATACAAATCTCAGTGACTTTCCCATTTTCCTTCCTACTGAAACATGAGGAGCAGCTGAGGGCACTTGGTGTGTTCAGCTGGAGGCGACTGAGGGGAGACCCCAGTGGAGTTCCAGCTCCCTGGGCAGGGGCAGAGGAGGGGCAGGACTGAGCTCTGCTCTGGGGGCACCAGGGACAGCAGCCAGGGAAGGGCTGGAGCTGTGCCAGGGCAGGGTCAGGGTGGATCTCAGGGAAAGGTTCTTCCCCCAGAGGGTGGTTGGCACTGCCCAGGCTCCCCAGGGCAGTGGGCACAGCCCCAAGGCTGCCAGAGCTCCAGGAGGGTTTGGCTGATCCTCTGGGGCACAGGGGGGGACTCTTGGGGCTGGGCCTGTGCAGGGCTGAGGGTTGGATTTGGTGATGCTTGTGAGTCCCTTCCAGCTCAAGACATTCTATAATTGTATTTGAACAGGACAGTGTAACACACCCCCAGAACACCTTCCCGAGGCACTGACAGCCCAGAACCAACCAGATCTTCCCATTTTTTACAGCTCCAGTTAAATTTTGAAACAATAACCCTTCACCACCATTTATTTCCTAATAAAGTAAAGTTTTATCATCTACTTTCCTTCCTCTGGTCAGTCCTTGCCCCAAATTGTGTTTACCAGCTCTTTATTCCCATTTATTAGTAATATATCCTTTCACTTGCCATCCCAAAGATAGACAAGCATATATGGTATATTAATCAAACCAAATGCAAAGAAAGTAGTACCCGAGCTTATCTTTGTTTACTCATTAAAAATACAGGTGTGGAACTGCCTGAGATTTGTCTGTTGGTATAAGAGCAGTGGCAAAAATAAGAGACAAGAAAAGGATTTGCTGCACGTGCAAAAAATATCACCCATGTAATCACAGCAACTGCACCTGAGGAAGTTTTATATCACAGGCTTTGATCACTCGATTTCTGAGCTTTCGTTTCCTTCAAGGATTTCCACAGAAAGCAAAACAAAACTCTCAAATTTGCCAAAGGCCTTTTTCTTTTATTATTCATAAGTGGTAGATATTACTAAGGATGGCTTCATAAACTGAAGGGGGAAAAAAAAAAAGAAAGTTTTCTCAGTCCCATCTGTGTAGTAACATTTTATGAGAGATATATTACACACATTTATCCGGGAGTGAGAAGACTTTAAAATCCACTTATCAGTGGGGGGAAAAAAAGGCATAATAAGCAGCATTTGGGAGGGAGGGAAAAGGGGAGGTTGGGAGGAAATGTATATAAACATCCCTGTGCAGGGGATACTTGTTATGCTCCATCTTAATTCAAGTCATCTCGCACGGCTCCATCACGTTCTATCCACAAGGGCCAAGAAATACATATTCTACTCTCCTCGGTTTATATCCAGAACAAATCTATTTCACAGAGCTAAATGTTGCTGCTGGTTTGGGAATATTTGTTAAATGGCTATAATGTGATACAGTTAAGTTATTTACTACTTGTGACTGGTGAGAAAATTGAGGTTTTTGTAATGTTACATTTCTAGAGCAAAAAAAAAAAAAAGTGCATTTATCAAAAGAAATGGTTTGGGTCTCCTTTGACATTCTGTATTTTTCATAGGATAAAAAAAGTGCATTAACATGCTTTTAATGTCATCTAGATGGCTATGAATGCAAAGTTATTCAGGTGGGAGTGGCTACACCACCAGGTAACTACACTTAGTAAAACATTAGCCATCACTTTTTGTACACTGATTTTTTTGTCCAGCAGCATCAGAAAATTTGTGTTGGTGCAGTTTAAAACAAAATGCGGTGCTGATACAACCTTTATCAATTCAAAAATCTCTCCTCAATATTTGTTAGGCTCTAAATTTCACCTGAATATAAGATTAACAAAAATAGAGTTGAAATCCCCATAACCATGAGGGTTCTACACTGCCTGGGTTTTTGGAGGCATGTTGAGTTCCTGGCTACAAAACCTGAAGTTCCTTATTGTGCCTGGTAAACCAAGCAGTTTATTAAGTCTTAGCTGACATCATGTTACAGGATCAGAGGCAGGAATGTGAAGCTCTATAAAAGCAGGTGGGCCAGGAGAAATCACAGGTTTCACATTTGGAGAAAAAAAAAATCAATATGGAACAGCAGCAGCTCAGACTCTAATGTGAGTTGTTATGGAAAAATAGAGCTGAGCTACCTTTTAATCCAAGGTACTGGTGGTTTTGACAGAGATCTCCTAGGCTGGTTTGCTCTTGTAAAGCCTTGTGATGGTTGCACATGAGCTCACCAAAGCAGGAGAGTGAAGTGAGGAACTGGGAGGATAAAGCAGGTCAAGTGGTCGCTGCTTTTGACTAAAACCAGCACTTTAACGAGAGAGAACTTCACCAAAGCTCCAGTTTTCTCATCTGGCACTGCAAACAACAGCAGCCTGGGAAGGCTTTGAGAGCACAGGGGAGAAAACTGAAGGGTCATTTCAGGTGTTTTCTGTGGGAAGTGCCAAGGGATGACTGAAAAACAACACTCTTGATGAGAATTGTTTTCTCTGGGTTCCCCCAGGGCCACTCACCCTGCTGAAATAAGTTGTGCATCCCTCTTTCTCCACTGAAAGTCACTGACAGAAAAATTCAGTTTTATGTCACCAATATTTACAACCAAACCTTTTGTTCACAATTTGATGAGAATTGTAAGGGATGTTGCAACAGAAAGAGCAACTTGCTATAATTTCCCCCAAAAAAAGACTAATAAACATGTGGAGCACAAGTAAGCTTTATGTGTGATCCAGGTCTTCTGTTTTTGAGTAATCTGAGAGTGAGCTAATCTTGAAGACAGCATGAATCATGATAGAAGAAAATCCTTGCCTTCAGCTTCACCAGATCACCAAACCTTAAACACCTGACAGTAAAGAGCAGTTTTCCCCTACAGCTGTGGATGTACAGCTGGTCCAACATACCATAAAGTAGTTGAAATAAATGTCAAAGACAGAATTTGTGATAGAGCAGACCCAATGATTATAGAAACGCATGAGCTTGGCCATGATGGCTCAGAACAAACCCTAAATCCTTGCCAAGACAACTCAGAGTATCCTGAGACACCAACAGCAAAACCAACCTGGTCTTTGCCCCATGAATTTGAAGAGGTTGCCCAGTGGTTATGAGGAACCAGGTATCTTGCACCAGACACAGCCCTGAGTATTTACTAATGTTTTCTGGATTGGGGGTAAATGTAAATGTACTGGTAAAATCAAGAACCAAAATATCAGAACAAGACACATAATTCAAGCTTCTTGTGGAATGGAAATGAAATAAAACACAAGTGCAGTGCTGTCAGGCTAAGTTCTCCAATGTATTGATATCTTAAATCTAGTTGTTTAAAAACCAGTTCTGTCCATCTAACCCTCTGTCCCATCTATGCACTGAAGGTTTCTTCTAAAACTTAATGTTTTCTGTTAAACTTACATTGAATTATGTGAAATAACTGTAATGCTCCAGTGGTGGCTCCAGGCACAGGAGAAGGAGGAGGAATGAAGCTGAGAATGGGAAGAGAGAGGAAACAGCTGGGTTTCCATCATGTCTTCCTTCATCTTGCTTTTTTTACCTCAAAACCTGAGAACTTCCATTAGACTCACAGAGGCCAGACATGGTGTTGCTAAAAGGATAACACAGAGGAAGCTTCAAGCAGGAGAGAGAAAAGACAAATTTGGTGCTGCCAGCCCATCTGTGAAGGACACAACAGTATCATCTGTAACAACATTCTCTTCTCCTTCTTTCCCTCCAAGTCTTCAAGCTTTAGTGTAAAGGAACTGCAAAATTCCTCTCCTGGTGAAGGCAGAGGGTGTCTGGAGCACTTCACTGATTTTTCAATGGAGTCAACAGAAAGGAAGAGGATAAGCAGGGATTTTAGGAGGAGGGAGGTTGCCTCTGTGAGGAAGACAGCTGAAGGAACTCAGATTAACTGTGTGATGACAAGTAAATCACTGAACCCAAGTTGTGAAAGATGGGCTCTGAGTACTTGCTCTGTATTGTACATGTTCCCAGCTTGATGTCTGAGGTCATATTTCAGAAGAGCAAAGCAACTGAAGCAGGCTAAAATTATTCCCACAGCCCTGGGAAATACTAAATACTGTGAAATAATCATTCCATAGATCTTCCACACTGGCAATCAGAATTGGAGTGTATTTTTAAAACTGCTGTCAAAATCTAAAGGAAACTGTGCCTCAGTTTCTGAAGTGCAAAAGGGAGGAACATGAATCTCCACACCCAGCACACCTTTCCTCAATAACCTCACTGTTTGTACCCCCAAATTGCTGCAAAGCAGCCAGAAAGGTGATGAAAAACAAATAATTTTGCACCTGGACTTAGATTACAACCTGCATGAGGCCTGGAGCCACAGATTAGAGTAAGTAGCTGTTAATTTTTATGAGCTCTGCCCCTCACGTTCACTGAAAGAAGCAGAAGCCCAGCATGAAATACAACGTAGGCACACGGTGCCCTGTATATACTGGTGACAGTAATGCTGACAGTAACGAGTTCTGAAACTCTGCAGGCTCCCAGGGCTTCTCTGAAGCATTAAATTATTTTAATAGAAGTAATATATAATAGACCACAAGAAATTTATCACCCTAAGGACGCGGTGGCTTCACATTTTTGTTTCAGTGAGGATGTTGGTTTAAGTCGAACGTAACCAGTCATTTGCTCTGGCTTTTTTTTATGTAAGAGAACGTTGTTAAACCTTGCTTAATACTGACTGACTGAAGAGAATTAGCAGCTGACAGCTGAGGTGCAGCTCAATTAGAATGTTGGTATTTCTAGACTGCAGCAGCTCAGGGGTTTATATAAAACACTGAGAAAACTTAGAAATTAAGTAGAAGGTTGATACAATTTTTTCTGGACAGAACACTGAGAAAAAAGAATAGCAAACTAAAGGTCTGGAAAGCTGTGGTTTTCACCTGATTTATTCCCAAATTTACTGCAAGTTTAGCATGCTGATGGTGTTTTTTTAAGGCTAATTTTTCGGGTGTCAAACCCTTCTCAGCAGTGCCAGCTCTTGGCCTGGGAAGTGACACAGACCCCCATGTCCCCTGCACTGGGACAGCAGCTCTGTGTCACAGAATCACAGGTTCTGTGTCACTAGAGGGTGTCACAGCCATGGGAAGCAGCAGAACGTTCTTACAAATAAGGCTCAAACCGAGCCGAATAAATAAAGATTTTTTTTCTGTACAAACACACACCCTTCAGCCCCTCCCGTGATGATTTTTATATGTTCTGCGACCCTCTGCTGAGGCTGCAGCCACAGACTACACCTTTCCCTGCTCTACCAGACAGCACAAGGCAGTGAAAGCTGGTGTTGATAATCCTATTAGTGGCTTCTGTGTTTATTACCTGTAATTAAATGTTGCCATTTACAGTGTAAAGTACACGAGACAATAAAAGAGTTAGAAAGCGGTTAAATCCTCTCTTAAACCTACAACCTCTGACAAAAGGGAAAGCATTTGGTTTTTCCTCCCCTATATATTTCAGTCTCATGAACATAAGACTCTTAAATGGATTTAACAAAGCATAACATAAAACCAGGCAGCAAAGCCCCGAGCTCCTGGCCAGACAGCTATTGAAGATGATTTTCTTTCTTGCTCCCTTTGACTTCACAAGGGACATCAAGATGGATCCCAACAACACAGGCAGACACCACATCTATCAGAAAGTCCTCAATATTCATGAGCATTTGCTTCCCTGGTTCCAGTTTGCGAATTGCTTATTAGCTTTGCTGACATAAACACAGTGGTGGAGGGGTTTGTTTTTGTTGTTTTGTTAAGTGAATAGCCTGGGTGGAAAAACAACACTATAATTAAAACAAAACAGGACATGGATGTGTTGTAAACAAAAGGACTGGTGATCTTCTTCACACCAATCTTCACTGAGCTGCCATCTGTTCGCTCTAACAAGCTTATATTTCTTGAGTGTTCGCCTTCGCTTTAATTTCTGGTTAAGGCTGAATAAAATGAAGGGAAATTAATTTCTGCACGCTCATGAAATTGTTTCCTCATTAAACAAATATTCCTCTAACTCCATTCTGCCTTTCCCAGCCACCAGGATGTTCAGAGAATCACGGAGAAGTTTGGATTGGAAGGGATCTTAAAGCCCATCCAATGTCATCCTGTGCCATGGGCAGGGACACCTTCCACCAGCCCAGGGTGCTCCAAGCCCCATCCAACCTGGCTTTGGACACTTCCAGGGATGGGGCAGCCACAGCTTCTCTGGAATCTTGTGCCAGGGCCTCCCCACCCTCACAGGGAAGAATTTCTTCCTCCTACCCAATCTAATTCTACTCTCTGTCAGTTTAAAGCCATAAAATGCAAAAGACTTGTTGAGTTTAATTAGGAACAGTTACTGCCAAAGGTAGCTTTCAACTGATCTTCAAGGAATTCTCCTTTTAATTATGCTGTTATTAGTAAATTCCTGATTTGCAGCCAAGCCTACTGTGCCCTGCTTGTACTGATGTGTGTCAATGTAAGAGTGAGGAAGATGATGATAAATGCCTTGGGCTCTAGTTTGGTAAAGGGCATGTCCTGTTTTCCCTGGAAAGCCCTGATTTCAACCCACCTGTAGAGCTGCACCCACTAAAAATCTGAGAGTGAAATGAAGGCGTAATTTGTGCTCCTGGGGTAAGTCCTGCTTGAAACTCCCCAAAAGAAGACTGTTGTGGTCCCCATGAGGGAAAAACACAGTCATGTCATACAGCAAATGCATCAACAACAAAAATCCTTCTGCCAGTGCTGTTTGTCACATCGCAACGAATTTAATTACAGCTAAGGATTTAATTAAAATTTTTCTCTTCTTCCACTCTCTGCTTTTTCCACGTTTGTTTTTTTTTTTTCCTTTTACTTGATGGATTGTTTTGTTGTTTCACTGATGTTCTCTTTATACTCTGAACCTCCAACAGCTTCATGCCCCGGGGATGACAAATACTTTTAGGCTTGATTACTTGTAATGATGGATGTCTAAGTTGCAGGTAGAGGAGGTGGGGGGAGTGATCCCTCACTGTGCCCATTCCCCTCCCTGGCCAAGCAGATTCCTTGGAGGCAGCTGCCTCCCTGCCTCTCACCTGCCTGATCCTTGAGCAGCGAGATGTTATTAATTAATGACTTGTTTCCTGATAGTGACTTACACCATATATTTTGCACACCACAGAGATCTGGCAGGAGTGGAATAACTATCATTTCAGAGGAGACCTGAGTGCCATCTGTTTTTCCTGGCTCCAGCGTTTCTTGGGAGGTTAGAAAGGTGGAGGACCAAGTGTTTTCTCCTCCACTTTTCTCTAAATCATTGTCAAAGAAAAAATGATAAGTTTTGAAACACTCCACCGCCTCCTTTCCCTCTCAGAGTACACACACAGAGGTTACACCTACTTTTCCACAACATGATCTTATATATATTTCTTCCTGTTGTCTGACAAAATCCGTATGTTCCAGGCTCAGACCATCTGTCACTCTCAACTCTTTTGCACAAAAGTTTTTGATGCATTTCTTTCATGATTGATTTCTTTCTATAATTGCACAGGAGGGGCATTTGACAGAAGGAATTTTCATCCCTCACCACCCCAAAGCAATCTGCATGCACAGATCTCCTCCATGACCACAGACTGGATAAATAAAGAGCTTTCAGCTCCCAGAGCAGGGGTTGGGGTTTGCTTGGTTGGGTTACTTTTTTCCTTCAAGAAAGCAAAGACTTAATCTTTGGTTTTTTACTAGAAACATAAGAACTACCCCATAAACAAATAAATCTCTCACGCTTTCTGCTTCACATTATTCAACAACATAAGTCACATTAACAGATAAGACATTTTAAGGAAATCCAATTCTGTGCAAAACTGTTTGGTTTTTTTTTGAGCTGTCCCTTTCTTAGTGTCTAAAACTCAATTTGAGATTCAGGATATCTCTGGGAAGCTTCAATACTCAGCCTTGCTGAACACACAGTTTAGGAAAGGTAAGAACACCACTTTGCTCCATGTTGTTTCTCTTTTTAGGACATTTAAACTGCAGGGGTTTTGGTTCCATTTTTTTGGCAAGGGTTTCTTGAAGGTTTGTTCCATCACAAGTACAATTCCACTATGGGGGGAACTTGGCACCTGGCACCAGGTCAAGCAGCAGGGAAGGGATTGATTGACTACAAGTTTGAAAATCATAATGACTTTGTACTTTCTTTACGCCAAGGTTTGTTTTCTTGCCCAAGACATTTTCAGCTGCTCACAGTGTTTAACATGCACAACCTGCAGAGTTTGTTGAGCACAACAGGATCTCCAGATCAGAACCAGCATCCTGGCTGGCTGCAAGTTCCCTTTCAACATTCATTCAGCAATTTTTAGTTGGTTTTGAGTTTACTATTAGTAAATGTTACTATTACTATTAATTTACTATTAATATATGTTTGGCTTTGGTGTGGGCTTCCTTTGGCTGTTCTTAGAGTCATGGAATCCCAGAATGGTTTGTGTTGAAAGGGATTTAAAGCTCATCCAGTCCCACCCCCTGCCCTGGGCAGGGACAGCCCAGGTTGCTCCAAGCCCTGTCCAACCTGGCCTTGGACACTTCCAGGGATGAGACATCCATGGAATAACCTCTGCCAGGGCCTCAAGGCTCTCAAAGGGAAGAATTTCTCCTTCTTTAAGAAGGGGAACATCCAGATTTCCTGGATGTTGCTCTGTAAGGAGACAGGGAAGCTTTCTTTGGATTTATCTTCTGCTAATGCCAGAGCTGAGCTGTGTTTCATTGGACAAACCACTCAGAACAAATTCCACCAGTTATTAGCATGTGAAGATGCTGATAAAGTGCCTAATGGGATTTTTTGAAGGAACCCAAGTCAGACAAAAATATATCCTTGATATGGTCTAATTTCCTTTTTTTTTCCTCCCCAACATACAGAGGTGGGAAAAAAGGAGATAATATTAATCCTGATAACTGAGAATTTGCTTTCACTGCTCTTAACCCAGCCTTATGTATCAGCTCAGCCTGATAAAAATTATTGCAAATAAAATTATTGCAATCACAGAATCAATTATTGCTTTTTATAAAATAAATTCAATTATAATGTATTTTTCCTTACTTGTGTTAGCTTCAGTCTCTGCAGAAGTAAGAAATTCTTGACTTTGAAAGATGATCTCCAAAAAAGAATTAATTCTGGCCCTAAATCTTTCATTTTGACCTTCTAGCTCTGATTTATGGCAATAAAAAGAGTGTAATACAAACACAGCATAAGCTTTCTGAGCCAAAAAGAGAAACAACATGTGACTAATTAAGGAACACAAAAGATGATGTTCGTAACCTGTCAAAATTTACAGTCCATTAATTTCAGTTATACAGTAGAACTACATATTTCCACATTAATAATAAATGAAATCCTCATAATTAACATTATTTCAGAACAGGAGAACTTATATCCTACCTGATTATACGTCTGATTAGTTGTGTGTGACATTAACAGTCCAGAGGATAATTTATGATTTCCCCTCTCAAAAGCAAACCCAAACTGGTGTGTGCTGTGAATTGTTGAAAGCAAACTCACGAGCTGAATTGGAAACAATCTGAATTATTTATTTGGAATAATGAAAGCAGGAATGAAGGGTTTGATTGTTTCTGTACTAACAGTTGAATTTCCATTAGTTTGTCTCCATGTTCTTAAACTCAATCTGACTGGATCTGTCTCTGGAACCTGATTTACTCCACTTACTCCTAAACTACTCCTGTTCAGTTCCTGTTCATTTGAAAGCAGGAGAAAGGATTTGCCATTCTCTTATTTTTTGAGGGATGTTTTTGTGCTGCCTTCACCCCCAAGATTCTCAAGTTCCTCAGTATTTTTAAGATGTGCTCCACCCAGTGCTGTCCCCTCTTGACTGTCAGCTCTTTCCTCTGACCCTCTAACACCAGCTTCTGTTGTGGATGGACCCTCACTGCCTTGCCAGCACTGGTTCATTTACTTTTACATTCATCTCCACTAAAATAAATGAAAAAAAAAGGAATTAAAAACATCACCTTCACTTTAGATGTGGCCTTTAGCCTTGCAGCTCTTGTTAGAGATAATAGGATTTTAGTTCCTGTACCAGAGGGTCAAATAACAGCATTTACCCAGGGATTAAAAGACATTAATTAGCAAACACAGAGTTATTTCTTTTGGAAAGGTAAAACTTCTCCATTACTATTTCCCACATCTCAGTATCTCCAAGTATCCCTCAATGGTGCAGAGGGAAGGGGGCAGGAGGAGAATTAAGGGCAAATAGGGTTTTGTTAAGGACCCACAACATTTACGCTCCTAAAACAGGTGTTAAAACAGACCCTTTACAAAGGAAAACAGCAGCTTTTAGCTTAAAAGTTTATAAGCTCCACTTCTCAAAGACTTCTATGGAAGGCACTGCATGAGTTTCCCTCACATTTGTATTCTCTTATCAGGAACAGGACCCCAGAGATGACATTGATTTTGCTGAAGACAAAATAAGGTGTTTCGACTTGTTAGTAAACAGAATATTCTGCTGCTTTGTTTCACCCTGCCAGACACAAAGAGAGAGACAATACTTGCACTTCATGGGTGTCCAGAAGACAGGATTGATGCCCTTGTTGTTGGATGAGAACCAAAGAGAAACCCAATTGTGTTTGAAACACCACACACCCTCACCAGAGGCTGCTGGAAGGTGACCTGTGCTCCATCTGAGACTGATCTTTTGTGATTTGCCCATTGGTGATAAAATGATTTTACAGGGCAGAATCCCCACGGTGGGAGACTGACAGGAAAGGCAAAGGACAGTGGAAGTTTTTGCTCTCAGACAGTTCTTTCATTTCTGGCTTTCTAATTGCTGGTGCAGCCAGAATCACAGAATCTTTAAGGCTGGAAAAGCCCTCTAAGATCGAGTCCAACCAGTAACTCAGCCCTGCCAAGCCCAAATCACACAAGTTATTACCAAATCTCAGAAAGGCAATGAACACATCATGTCCCTGTTGCCTTTGATGCTGTCCACTCTTAAGATAATTAAAATAAACAACTAAAAAGCAGTACTGCAGTACTTCCCATATCACTTAATGGCACAGCTACTGGTGAACTTAGTTCATGCTTTGCATGGTAAAACTGGGACAAAGTGCTTACTAAGGCAGGAAAAAGAAGACCAAGCTGAAACACAGACAGATTTTAATGATTTTAAACAAACATGAATTAGCAGGGATTCACATTTTCAGTACAATGCTCGTGCCTGAAGGTTTGTTGGGTTTTTTTGAGGCAGAGAGTTTTGTAAGACTCTAAACAGGGACTCTAAACAGAAGGAAAACTTAACCTGTGCTCTGGTGCAAGAATGTGACAGAGGCACTTGCACCAGGGTGAAATTTAAACCAGCTCAAGCTACTGGTGCTGCTGGAAGAGGCAGAAACTGCCCTCTCCATTCCCAGATAATTCCTCCTCTTAGATCTCCCTTCTTCCAGTGGGAATCCCATAATTCACTCCCCTGGCTAACAACCCAACTTCAAGTTTATTGGAAATATTTACTTCTGATTTAATGAAGTCCCTCCCAGTTCTGTGAAACTCTGCAGTCAGTGCTGCAGCTCCACAAGTTGAATTTATGGATTAGATGGGGGCTGGAGTGTCCCATGGGTACTGTCTGGGCAGAGTTAAGGGCCTGGAGTGAATTATTAGAGCCAGGACACTGTGTACTGTAATAGTTACACCAGTTCTTACTAAACCCCTGAAGCAGGGTGAAATACTTCCTCCTACTGGCATTTGTTGAGCAGTTTCTGACATGAACCTTTGCCACAGCTCAAGCATTTGTTCTATCTCCAGGAACCCATACACAACCTGATAATGAGTCAGGAGCCCCTTTAGAAGCCTCCTACACTCCCAAAAAGAGACCTCATAGTAAAATTGGCTTCAAAGCCAGAACAAAATGAAGCCCAGATATTGTAAGACTCAGAATAAAAAGCTGCAAGACAGAGAAACACACCTGGCTGCTCATGGGTACTGGGAGACACCTCACAGCCATGGAATAAAGAGATGGTCCCAAATCTGAGCCCCCAGACCTGTGCATCACACAAACAACCAGGTGGGGAGAGCACAAGAGCAGAGCATTAATTCAGATTTCAGCAGTGAATTTTGTGGGTTGCAGCTGCTGAGCAGCTCATTTTTATTTGATTTCTCCGTTAGGAAGGGTGAAAGGAGGATCTATTTTTTTCCCCCTTTTAAGAAACAAAATGAAAAGCCACCCTCTCAGTTCTCCTTTAAAGTCATTCATCTTTGTTCAATTACATTTTATATGTTTAGAAATAATCATTGCTAAACTCCATGTTTAAAGAAACCCTTAAACTTCAGACAGACATGGAGTGGAGTGGACTTCTGAACCTCCAGTAAAATCATTTTCTCTTCAATTAAATTGTGCTGTTGATCCCTTTGAAGGAACATTTCAGTGTGTTCACCAACAGCAGAGGAAATATCTGAAATTGCCGAAAGATCATGTCTGATTTTCCTGTTATTATTTTTATCCACCAACAGTTTGCTCATTCCTTCTGTATCTTGCAGGCAACACCTTTAAGAGGGTTTTACAGTGTTCTACGAATGTAGCAGTGACATACTTAAGACCTTTTAGTTCCCCTTTATATAACAAGTACTCTGCAAATAAATAGAATTGCACTTTAGTGTAAAACCTTGGAATATGCCCGGGATGCTGTTTCTTCCTTCCTTAAAGGCATCTCTACTCAGATTTCCCTCTGCTCCCATCAAGCTTCAGACCAAACTCTAACCAGACAATCCAGAAGATATTAAATGAGATCATTCAGCTTTACAGCTTAGACCTAATTAGACCATTGGATACCCAGGACATCCACATCATGTTCTCTTTCTCTCACAGCCCCACAGAGGCTGAACACCTACAAGACTCCAAAGCTTTATTCACTCACTTGATGGAAAAACTACACACTTGGTATTTTTGCCTGAGATCATTCCTTAGGAAGAAAATGTATCAGAAATTGTTGTCAAGGACACCTTGAAATGTTGTGCTCTCAGAGGAAGGAGATAGAAGGACAAGAAGAGTTTTTGCCCTAAGATAACATATTGGGAACATGGAGAATGAGGAAACAGAGTAAAAGCTTAAAAAATATAGAGAAAATCTACTTCAAGTAACATTCCAGTTATAATCATTACATAATGGTTCAACCAGACCAGCAAAACATCTACAAGGTTGGAAACTGCCAACTCAGGAGAAAAAGATTTTAACCTCAAAGCGTTCACATTTCTCCCTTTCCAAGTCAGCAGGAAGAACAAGAACTAATTTATGTTTACAATCACTCAGTTTGATTAAAAAGTCATACTTCACCAACCCTGAAGATGCATTTTCTGAACATCCTCCTTTCCATTCAATTAATTCCAAATGATATTTGCCCAGAAAATGTAGAGCATGTTTAACAGCAATAGAGATAATGCTAAAGCAAGCAATCCTTGCTTAAAACTTGGGCTGGCTCCTGTCAGCATTCTTGCAAGAACATTACACCTTGGTTCCCTCATTAATATTGTTCTCCATTAGCCTAATGGAGAGCTAAGGAATGTTTCAGGCAGCAGAACCAGGCACTCAAAAGAAAGCCTTTTACATATGGCACATTTCCATGACCTTCTCCATTTTACTCACCATAAAATCCGTGTTTTTTCAGGCTGCAACTCAGGCTTTGCCGTGGCTTTAAATGCTCAGCATCCCTTCTTACTGAGCCTGAATAAATTAGGGATAGACATGGGGCTGAGATTTAGGACACTGATTCTATTTTTACTTGCACCACTGACTTGTTTCGTGGGTAAATCACATCAAATTGGACATGACTGACAGAAATTGAAATGTTGCAGCTAATGCTGAGAGAACACGGATGGATTTGCTTTTTGCATCTGCTTCCCAGGCTGCCAAAATAGAGGAAATCATTCTTAAATTTTATTATCTTAAAAAAAATAGAGAAGGGAAAAAAAAATCATGAAGTTCTATATGAACTTACTGAGACTTTGCAGCAAATACAAGAGGCAGGATTTGACTGTGTCAGGTGGTTTACACAATAAAAATGTGTATTTTGTGCCTGTGTCTCTCTGATACATTGACAGAGATGAATGAGAGGGGAACTCAACAGGTAATTTGGGTCCTTTTTTCCCATGTTTTTCCCCAGGATATTCTGTTGCTCACGAGCCAGTCTTAGGACTGTGCTCACCTCTGGAGAACTGATTCTCAAATCCAGAGGTACCTGGATGTGGGGAATATCTTCCATGAGCACTTCCCAGCTCAGCAGTCATTGCTGGGGAGCTCTCAGGGCAAGGACACCCCTGGAAGAGGGAAAACCTGAGGAAGCCCTTCAGGAGGAGAACACAGAGAAGAGGGTTTCTAAACCTGCTGAAAATGGTTCTACCACCTGCCATCAAGTCAGGAGCCAGAAAGCTCTTAACACCTCTTAATTCCAGTGCTTGACCACTCTTCCCCTTAGAAAGGACTTCTTGACACCCTGCAGGGTATTAATCCCTTGCCAACAATTCCAGTGTTCAGCTAAATATAGAGCCCTGTATAAAAACACCCACGATTTTAGTGCAAGGGTTTTACTGCCCACATGTGCAGCTTCCAAGCGTCCTACAAGGGTGGTAAAAATCACTCAATTAATTAATTAACCAGTGCAATTGGGCATTGAGCACCACACCTGCAAAGTTTGCAAGCCATGAAAATTTATGGTTTCCATGGTGTAATATGGGTTCGGTTTAATGTGTAAAATAGAGCACTGCAATGGAAACAACTGTAAATTTTCATGGCTAACAAACTGTGCAGGTGTGGTGTTTCATGCTCAGCTGCCCCCTTTAATTATTTCTAGGTTTGTGGAGATCCCAGTAGAAGATCATGAAACCAACCATCTCTAAAAATGAGATTCTTTTCTTTAAATTACAAATATGTATATGTGAAGTTGCCCTGGTCCAACTAGAATTATGCTTTAGGGGTGTGAAAGAGAAATCTCAGTAAAATTGAAATAAATTGCTTTCAGATTTTGGTATGAAAAGGAAATATGAACTGGTGTTTGGAAGGAAGATTGAGAAAGAGGGAAAAGAATATTCAAATCTGAGGTTCAGTCCAATTTAGGTAATTACAGCTTGGAAATCACTGTGTCTACCTGCTTCTTTCCCTCTTCAGTGGTGGTGAAATCTCTCATTTTGATGTAGACTCACAGGGTTTTAGCTCTGAGAAACCCCAAACACACCCTGTATGCCACAAAATGAGACACACGAGAAGTGATGGATCCAGAGGCCATGGGAATCAATAGGAGCCTTTCCATGGGTCTGAATCGTTTTCAGACCAGGTCCTGCTGTTTTCAGGAGCAGAAGCTCGATTCCCCCGCAGTGAAAATGTTTATCAGAGCAATTTTTCATCTCTGTGTTCAAGCAGTGACTGGTCTGGAGCCTGAACTTTGTACCTGCTCTGCCAGCAGAGCAAGCTGTGCCAACACCTTCACCTCACAAATCACTGTCAACCTGTCAAAGCAATCAGGAACTCAAAGCACCCAAGACCTTTTAAACACTGCCAGTGTTCTGTCAGGAAATATATTTAAATACTATGAAGCTTTCAGACTCAATGTCATTTCTTATAGTGGAGTGCTACATGGAATTGCTAATTAGTGGAGGCTATTATTTTTCATTTACTGAAAGTATAAAGCCACTGTCTTTTGGGCCAAGTTATGTGTTCAGATTCTTGTTTAAGGAATACTTTTACCATGGTGAGAGTGGCAGCTTGCAGACCTTCAGGTAACACTTGATACCAGGGTTGTCCCTCCTAGACTAAAAGGCTAATGAGCGTTCTCCAGTGGGTCTTTAAATTAGAGAATATAATATTAGTATGTTATTCAAAAAAAAAAATGTATCTGCTGGTGTATCTGAGGATAAACACAGTTGAGAGGAAATTCAGACAGCTCAGGATGCTGATGAAGCGACTTTTGGACTGGTCCAACCACACACTACCTAAAGCTGCTGAACCTCAACATCACCCAGAGCTCTGTGAGGGTTCAGAAACCACTACCAGTGTCCTAAAGCACCTGATAAGGAGCAAACTCCCTCCTCCTGCAGGGATTTAAAATCTGTGTGGATGTGGCACATGGGGACACGGGCTAGTGGTGCTTTGGCAGTGCTGAGGGAGCAGCACTCGATCTTAGGGGCCTTTTCCAACCTGAATGATTCCATGATTGTCCCTGTCCTTGCCAGAGCAGCAGTGGCTGCCACAGGAGTTTCTCCACCTCAATCCTACACCAGCACAGTGCTTCCTTATCCCTCCAACCCTGAGCTGTCCAGCAGATATTCCACTCCTTCAGAACAGACACCAAAGGCTTTATCTTGTCTTCAAAGCTCACACAGAGACAGAAACACTGGGAATAGTTTACTCACAACAAGGGAGATTTGTGTGCACTGAAAACTGCTGATGAGCAAATCTTGACAGAGAAGGGACCTACATTTAGCAGGAGTCAGGGTTGTGCCCTCCAAGTGCAAAGGACATGCTGAACCCAGGTGGTGAGAGGCTGTGAGATTTGGTAAAATATTGGCAAAACAGGAGTCTGCAGAAGAACTACATGCCTGTTAAATAATGGGTAGAGTTTGTGGTTGGCACATCAATTTTTATCAAAATAGAATTAATGCTGAATACCANAAGAACTACGTCTGTTAAATGATGGGTAGAATTTGTGGTTGGCACATCAATTTTTATCAAAACAGAATTAATGCTGAATACCATCACAAGTAGATATGCCACCTTCTAGAACATTCTGTTCTGTGCAGACAATTTGGATATTTGGATAATCTAAGCAAATCTTATTTTAATACAAATATCCTGTGGACAAAACTGAGGTCTTAACTTGAATTTTAGCTGCTCTCCTCCCATCAGATGAAATCTCTTTCCCTGGAAATTTCTCTACCAATAGTGCAGCAGTAAATCCTGTTTTCCTGGGAAAACAGCCCCTTCTTCAGCAGAACTGCTCAACACATCATTGCAAGCTCAGAGAAACAAAGGACATGTGAAATTCCTGCCTGGTGATCCCTGCTGGTGTCATTTCTCTGGGTTATGGCAGAGGTTGGCCCTTCACAGGCTTGATGTGGGGGTTCAGCTCACTTTTCCATCTCCTCTAGCACAGCCTTGGGCTGCTGGAATTAGTTTTTCCTCGGGTACCTTTCTAACTAAAGAGATGAAATACTGATTAAAATACAGCAGCATTCCCTCCTATTATGAGCTCTGATATTAAAGTATTTAATATTATGAGAGAATTAGACAGATGTCTGTAGTGCTGGGTGTATTAAATTTGTACCATCTCGATTAATTCCAATCAAAACACCATTAGCTGAAAGTGCAAAAAACACACCTTGAAAAATCACTGTGAAGGATCGTCCCCAAAACTTTCACTTTGGAGATTTCAGCAAGGTTTTGACTTAGAATTCCCACAGGGCCATTAGAGCTGAGGAGAAAGTGCAGATTCCCTTTTACCTCAATTAAAACGAGGGGTAATTTACTTGAGATGAACAACTTGAGTCATTGTCCTTCTTCACGATTCAGCTTTGACTGCTGAGGTCACCTGAGGCAGCAGAGGAGCAGCAAACCCACCCCCAGCCCCCTGTTTATGCAATAATTAATCTGAGGAGTGACAGAGGATAACAGGCTTACGCAGAGAGGATGTTTTAATTTGCTAAAATATTTTTAAGAGGGATTTATTCAGCCAGCACCTAAATATGCAGCTAAAAATAGAGTGAGTGAGCAGGGGGAGGGTTGCACAACCAAGTTTGGGGCCATGTACCATCCCAGGGGCTGAGCAGCAGGATTTTGGATTTCAGGGAGGGCAGGAGAGCTCTGCCCTTCTCCTGCCAGGGCAGAAGGAAAAACAAGAAGCCCCAGGTGAACTTTTCAAAGCTGTTCACCCTGTAACCTGCTGACAACCACTGAGCCTTCACACTGCCTTAAGTCTCACCTAACTGCTGAATTAAGCACAACTTTGCTGTCTCACCACTGAGTGGCCTGTGCTGAGGACAGGATGGAATTCAGGTACAAGCAGCAGTTGCTTATAGAAAAATTATGTAGAACATAAAGACAAACTCATCCCTGATTCAGCATCTCTCCAGGAATGCTTTTAGTGCCAACACCAAAGATTTTCATCGATTAAAACATTTTAAAGCATCTCTACCAACAAGCTCTACACAACACTCATAATGATAACCACTGACATTGCAAGTTAATCAAAAGAATGCATTGTAAGTAATTAAAAATACAAACAATAAAAATACACACGACACACAGCGTTAGTTATTCTCACCTTTTCTAATTAAACACCTTAATTGTCAAAACTGTTGAACTCGCAGGTACAGAACTCAGAGAGACCCAGATTTACGATACCTTTCCCACAGCATTTAACTCCCTTGTAATGTAGATTCTGGGTGGCTGAGGCTGTAAAGCACCTTCGGTCCTCAAAGACTCTTAATCAGCCACTTAAATATCCCCCAGCGCAGGTGAAATGGAGCCTGTGCTCAACGAGCAGAAAAGCAACACAACAATTTACAGCCCGGTTCCACAACAGATTTATACACAAATAAAACCGGTGGGATCTTCAGGACTGTAACCCAGGTTCCTCCAGATGATTTGGAAGCCCCACAGTGTCTTTAAGTAAATTTTAATCTAGAATTTTTGTGAAACAAAGCACGGATTTTTTTTTAACCTCTGTAGCTAAATAGATCAGGGGAGGCAGATGCATTATTGATTTAATCACTTACATGAGAATAAAACTGTGCATATCTCGCCCCATTAGGATTTTATATCCCAATAATCATTTCCAGTTCACCATTCAGGATAAAAGCACATTTTGCACAAGCAAAGGTCAAACCTGGGAAAGGAATTACAGCCTCTGGAACACCAGACGTCCCTTAAGGATGTTAACACTTAGGGAAAAGCTTAATTAGCTGGGAAACCCCCAGCAGCAGGGAGGACCCTGTGTGAGGTGGCCCTTAAAAAATTAACCACTTCCTAAATCTCCCAGGCAGCTTTAGTACCCAATAGTGTTAATTAATGTTCACCCCATTTTAATCAATATCTGAAACAAAAGCCATAACGAAGGCAAAAGTTTTATTTACCAGTATTTTACTATTACTGCTCATTACAATAGGGTTGGATTTGACCCCACAGTGGTTGTTTGCAGCCTCTGCCTGAGGACACCCAGAGCTTCTCTACTCGAGCCTTAACTTGGCAACTGGGTTTTTTTCTCATCAGGTCGTGAGCAACTAAACAAAATCAGAGCTCTTGTTGTGGTTGCCAACAATGAGACTGAGGGAATTCAGCCTCCTGCCCCTGTGAGGAGCAGTCAGGACCCACCTCTGCTGAATGAAAAGCTGCCAAGTGGATGGTTGATCCCTCATCAAACTTCCTGAGGATGGTTTACAGTGGCTGTTTATTAAACAAACACCTCTGAAGTGCTGCCCTTCAGAGAGGAAGCAGAGAAGGAGCTGCAGCTTCAGATACCATCAGCTGAGCTCTAATCCCTGCGGGGACTGAGGGGGGGGACGAGAGAAACACAAACCTCTTGAGTTTGCAGCAGAGAGAGTTTTATCCACAACTGCTGCAGAACTTGTTGCCCAAAGTAAAAGCTGACTTTGTTTGTATTGTGGAGTGCAGGTATTTTCTTTGAACAGCTGAAAAAAGTCGATATTTTCTATTATATATTATTGTAATAGGTATGAAGTCTATTAATAGATAAGCTTCTCAATACTGTTGCACTGAGTTTTAGTTCTGACCCTCCCCACAATTCAAACATTATTTATCAAAGACTCCCAGACTGGTTTGGGTTGGAATGGACCTTAAAGCTCATCCAGTTCCACCCCTGCCATGGGCAGGGACACCTTCCACCAGCCCAGGTTGCTCCAAGCCCCGTCCAACCTGGCCTTGGACACTTCCAGGGATCCAGGGGCAGCCACAGCTTCTCTGGGCAACCTGTGCCAGGGCTTCAGCACCCTCTGAGTAAAGAATTTCTTCCTAACATCAAATCTAAGCCTGCCCTTTGTTAGTTTAAAATGATTCCCCTTGTCCTTTCGCATGAAAAGTCCCTCTTACTCTTTTTTGGCTCTTTTGAAGTTATTTATGATTTCATTTTTATTATTGCTTTTGTTATTTAAAATACCAAGTACTTTTTGGGGGGTTTTTTGTTTGTTTTGGGGGGATTTTTTTACTTCAGTTAGTAATAATAGAAGGTGTAAATCTACAATTCACCCACTGATCCCACATTTCATCTCTCTGCCTTTGCTGCATGGCACAAACTCCCATTACAGCCTGTGGCAGAGCCCAGCAATGCCCTGCTGGAGGGACTGGTGCCTGACCAGGTCTGTTGGTGCAGACAACTTCTGTTGTAAATAAAAAAACCCAAATTTGACTTATTTTGTGTGTGAAGCACAGCAAAGTGAACCAGTGGCCTCATGACTCCAGGGATGGTCCTGGAATTGTCCCAGTCTTTCCCAGAGTCTCCTGTGCAGCCCCCCCAGCTCATGGTCACAGGAGTCAGGGTGTCCTTCCATCTGCAAACAGAGCCTGATCTTGACCTGGAACTAGAGATGACAAACAAGGCAAAGCTTTGGCTGTTTGTCCCCACCAAAGTCTCCCGAGGCCAGATTACATCTCCTAAATCCATGGCCTCCCTGCAGGAACACACTTCACCTGGAGGGTACAAATCCTTCCTGAGTGTGGATTTTATCTCTCCAAAGCAGGTGCTTCTCTTTATCTGTGTTTGTGCAGCATCCAGCACGCCAGGGACACATTCCTGGGCAGGACCTTGAATTGCAGCAGTGATATTCCAGCTGTAGGACAGGGGGGGAAGAAGGAGAACACACACAACCAGCAGTGACTTTTGGGTCTTAAGCAAAGGCATATGTGTAAAGAACATCTGATGTCAAGGAAAAGTGGTAATTGTGGGGCATAGAAATGCTTTAGATGAATAAAAAAATCATTCATTTTAATAGCAAAAACTATGAGAGATGAAGGACCTTCTTTTCTGGTAGCACCAGGCATCAGGACTGACTCCCATAAATGATGTTTTACACAAAGTAAGGTTTAGTGATGCATCATCTCACCAGCAGCCAGCAAATTGCTAAATAACCCTGACCTCACTGCCTTTGGAAAACAAGAGCCTGGATTTCCCTTTCAAGAGCTCACTGCCCTTTAACTGGTGCTACAACATGAGATAAGGTTCAGATAATATCCTGAAGTGCTTAATTTAGCAGTCATCTCCTGGCATATTAATTAAGATTTCTGGTCTTAGAGAAAATCTAAGATTTTCTCCTTTTAAGTGCCTGAGCTGTAAAACAGGTGAATTAAATCCCCTGGGAAACTCAAATTTCACTGACCTTTTCTCCCTAATTCTAACCCATAGAACTCCTCATGTGCCACCAGGTCCTCAGTGACAGCAAACACCCAGTGGCAGCTCCTGACCCTCTCACTGAACACCTTGGGGTGGCCAAAATCCATATTACAGCTCTTGGAGTGCGGAGAGTTTCTATGAGCAGCTCAAAGGCTGGTGGGAACAGCAGCTTCCAGCTTTGGGGCTGGGCAGGAGGGAGCAGCCACTGCCCATCGCTGGGAAATCACATCCTTGGCCACAGCTCCTGCTCCCACAGCCAGAAATTCAGATTATCCAACTGCTCCCGAGCGCTGGAGTCACACCAGGAATGTGCAGGAGGCACATATGGCCCCAGAGCTGGGAGATGGCTCCTGCTGCTCTGCTCATCAAATCCCTCTTTTTTGTTTTAATTTCAGGGCTTGACAAGTCCAGCTCGGGGGGTGCTCTGCAAACATCACCCCTGTACCACAGCCCAGAGGAGAGGGGCTGGAAAACACAACCAGCAGCAGCACACAGCTCGTCTGGGGGTTAATTTGGGAGTTATCTTGTTGTTTTCTTTCCTGTAAAACCTCCCTTGTTTGGCTGTACTGCATGAATCATTCACGAGCAGTCTTAGAGTGACACCAAATAGTCAGGCAATGTTCAAATCTCCGAGTCTGCTGCAAATTTGGACACCAGTGGAGGGCTGGGAATGGCCCAGACAGGGCCACTGGCTCTTGGCTCCATCCACAGATACGGTGTTGACTTGAATCTGTGAGTGTCATTTAAATCCTTTGTTGGAAATGCAAAGCAGGGATGGGGGTGCAGACATGAAATAAGATGAAATGGGTATAATCACTTTATATTTCAGGCTCA
Organism: Pachyramphus minor; assembly: GCA_013397135.1. Lineage (NCBI taxonomy): Eukaryota > Metazoa > Chordata > Aves > Passeriformes > Tyrannidae > Pachyramphus > Pachyramphus minor. The sequence goes on from VYXB01001473.1 coordinate 41,934, forward strand.
TTAAGGGTTTCTAGAGTTTTGCTGGAATGTAGGGTGGACTTACAAATATCCTCATGACCCAAACCTGGGCTTTTTCTTTCTGTTCCAGAAAAAAAAAAGAAAAAAAAAAAGTATTTTTGTTTGTTTGGGGTTTTTTTTCCCTTGTAAAATGGACCATGCAAAGACACCCAGAGCATTTAAAGTACTTTCAATGTGCATCTTTTACCCCCTTAGGGCTGCTGTGGTCCCTCAGTGGGGCTGGTGGCCCTGCTGTGGGGACCAGACCTGCCCTGGCAGCACCAGATGCCCATGTGGGGGTTACAGAGGGTGCTGGCACCCAGCACTGGGAGCTGTGAAATGCTTGCAGTGATTCCTTCACTCCTTCTCCTTGTTTTAAAAATTTGTGGTCATATTTTCCATAGGATCCCCTCAGCTCCCAAAACTCACACTTTATTTATCAAAGAATCCCAGAAAGATTTGGGTTGGAAGGGATCTTAAAGCCCATCCAATTCCACCCCCTGCCGTGGGCAGGGGCACCTTCCACCAGCCCAGGTTTCTCCAAGCCCCCTCCAACCTGGCCTTGGACACTTCCAGAGATCCAGGGGCAGCCACAGCTTCTCTGAGCAACCTGTGCCAGGGCCTCCCCTCCCTCACAGAGAAGGATTCCTTCCCAATATCCCATCTCTCCCTGCCCTCTGGCAGTGGGAAGCCATTCCTCCTTGTCCTGTCACTCCAGGCCCTCATCCGAAGCCTCTCTCCAGCTCTCTCAGAGCCCTTGGAGGTACTGGATGTGTCTCTGTGGTCTCCCTGGAGCCAATCTCTCTGGGGACAGCTTAGAAGAGGTGGTGGTTGGGAGTGTATAAATTCATATTTACATGAGGGATGTCACACTTGTCTCATAGATACCAAATGGAGTCCTTCTGAATATAATTCTGTCTGTGATTGAATTTTTCAGGTTTTCAGTCACTGCAGTGGAGCTGGGGTAAGAGGACAGGAGAATTTAATTCACCTCTATATGTTCTGCTGTGTCTGAAGCTGCTTATCCACCAGGGATGAACTGGTTATGAAGACCCAGTTTCAGCCAGAGAGTGCCTTGATAGATCAGAAGTTAAAAGCATCCCAAAATGAGAATTTGGAATTCAAAGAATAGGTAAAAACCCTGAATAAATGGGAATTCTGGATTCCATATGTTAAACTTGGTTGATTTGTGCATATGGAGTCCCAGCTCCAAGCCAAGCTGATACCTTGGAAAAATTGCTGACAGAATTCTTATTATAGAAATCTCAGTCTCTGTAATAGGAATTGTGCCAGCAATTTGTCCAAGGTATCAGAGTCTGTCCCTGATGCATTTGTACTTCTGTGTGAAAACCTTCTGCTCACTGTAAGAGGGTCCCTGGGTCTCCATGAAGCTGAATAATTACCCCACGTTGGGGAGAGGGCAGAGATAAAACTTTTTTGGAGCTGCCAGTTAATGCATTTCCCTGGGTTCAACCACTCTTACCCAGCCTGGGACACCAAATTAATCTGCACAGAACATTCCCTCTTTTATGGTCACAATTTCCTCACCCAGTTGGAGAAGGAGAACCCTACTAACAAAGCAGTTAATCCTGTAGTCTTTCACCTCCTGAGGCCCCTCCCAGACAATTCCAGCAGTATCCTTATTAATGTTATATTCCTCTGCTGGGACAGGTCTCCATTTCCATATCTGCATTGCCACATGGAGTGATATAATGTCAGGGTTTCTCTCCCTCCCCAGGAAGATGCTCCATGGGAGGAAGCTATAAATAAATGTGGTAAAGAATTCCCTTTTCTTGCGTCCTTCTTGTCCACTTTATGGCCTCAATGAGAATTGCTGCTTGTTACATAGAAAAATGAAATATTTTATGGAAAAAAAGCAGAATCTTCACTTTATGTGTTTGTAGTCATTCTTTGGAATATATTCCTCTGGAATAACTGGTTGTAAAATCAGACTTTGAGCTTGGAGTAATAGCAAGAGCATCTCTCTGTGGTGGACTGAGGTGTTGGATGCTGTTGGGACAATAAGGATGAAGAAACATGAGGTATTTGGGGTTAATTAAACCACCTTTTTGCCCCTAGAGCTACAAATTACAAATATTTTAATTTTGAAATGATGTAGTGCCCACACTCTGGGGATGTACCTGAGACTCTCCTGCCTCACAGTTACAGACATCTGCAGCATTAATTTACTTCAGTAAATTGTCCCAATGGGTGCAAAGCCGAGTTGGGGCTTTTGTCAACCTTCTGCTCTCCAGCAGGGCCTCTCAAAACACCCACACTGTCCACATGGCAGAGTTACAGGGTAGGGACACACACCTCTGTTGGACCAGGGGGGTTGAATACACCTGCACTGTGAGTTTTAATAAAAATACAGCTTCATGAGTGGCAAAAATAGGCAATATATCAATACTGACCTGCAGTGTCAGTGTTAACATGCAACATGTTGTCCTTGTGTGATGGGGGGACTGCAGGACACAAGTCTGCTGAGAAACAACACCAAGCCTGGGACTGAAGAGGACGGTACTTTCTGGATCTCTGAGGGAAAAACCTGCCCCACAGGGCTGGTATTTCCTCACAAAGTACTTCAGGAATTTAAAACTGCTGTTACAGGACCACAGCACCAGAGTTCCTTCTCCTCGGGGGCTTTACCCCACTGCCCTGTGCTGCTGTGGACGTCGCACACTCTCCTCCTCTGGTCTCTGCAAGATGTCAAAAAGCTTCACCTGTGTCAGAGCAGCTTCATGGAGATGATTTGAAGCAATTTCTTCTCTAGGGCTGTGGAGGCTCATTCTTCTTCCAGTTCTTTCCCTCTCATCCAGCACAAGTGCTGGTGACACCTGGGGGAGCGCAGCCGTGGCTGCTCCGAGCAGTGCTGGATGCAGGACCTGGATGCAGGACTGTGTGATGCTCTGCTGCTGGTGGCAGCTGACCCCAGGCCAGGCTGAACTGCAGTCTCAAATTCACCCACGATCTGGAGAACACCTCTGGCAGCCTCCATGCACCCTAAAAACCTGGCATCCAAGACACAGCACCTGCCAGCTGCAACAGGGAGCCACAGTTCATCCCACGGGCACCACCTCTGTGCTGGGGAACAGGCTTTTCAGACCCACTTCTTCTCTGTCAGGCAGTTGTCCTACTCAAAAAAGTGACAGGACCTGTGTGTTTTTCTCTCCTGGTTCTCTATCCAAGTCCTCTATGGGATGTAACCCTACTTTTGTTTCATCTGACATCAAAGTCCAACAGTTTTGGGGGAGGGAATGATGTTACTGCAGCAGTTTAGAAAAGGAAATGGGTCCAGCTAGATCTGTCATCAGCCTAAATTTCATGCAAATCAGGCTAATAGGGAAGTTTGAACAACACCAAATCTAGAACTTGTCATTTTGATGCATAAATCTCCCAGAATTATTTCTTTCTGTGGATTATATGAACCAGAAGCTCTGATTTCCATGAACCCAAAAGTGCAAAAGCCTTTGAGGTGTCTGTAGGTACCTCCATTATTAACACAGAACAGAGCTTTAGCTTTTCCCTCTCAACTGACACTTCAATTTGGGCTCCAATATGTGTTATATCCTTTTAAGAAACAGCTATTACCTGACACATGGAAGGAAGGAAAGACAAGTGTTGTTTGCTCAGTGGAGAATCAAAGAACTCAAATTCTTGCATATTTGGATTGTTCTCCAGCTTTCTTTAATTTATTCCCTATGAAAGGACAGAAATCTGGGCAAAGGGAAAAAATGCCTTGTGCTATATTTGACTTCCTTGAGGACAAAGAGGGAGAGGGACCCAAAGCCAAAAGCCTTTGGCTTGTCTGTGAAAGGTAAATACTTAACCTGAAGGAAAGAATAAATCAAACGTGTATGTTTTCACATCATTTCGATGGACTCAGGGTGTGTAGAAAGGAAGGAATATCTGAAATTCAGTGTAGCTTCCTTACAGGATATCCAGCAGCTCCCATGGAGTGTCTCCTTGCTGTCAGTGAAGGGTTAAAATGAAATCCAGCCCTTGATTCAGCATTTTCTCTGATCCCTGTGTGTGACTGATCATGGCAATTTCTCCTGTATGAAGAGAATCCTCGGGATAAACTCATTTCAGACACAGAATGGGCTACAGACCAAACATTCATGTTTCACTTGTAGTATTTAAACTCATAGTCAACAGGGTTTAAAAACACTTGTATAACAGCAAAGAAAGAGTGTCAAAATTTAATGTATTTCTGAGAGACTCTGGTCTAGGTATGTTTTAGGTACAGGAGGACATTCCACTACACAATACATTAGAAATTTTGTAAAAATAGGAACAGGAAGAAAATGATAAAGCACAAAAAACTGCCAATGCCTGTGTATATACAAGTGTGTTTGCATCCCCATGCAGTTATCCAATAGATGTCTGGCTCATGCAGCAATCCAGGTGTTGCTCTGAGTTAATAATGTTTTATTCCCCAAAAGATAACAGGGCCTGGAATGTCATGCCTGTGCCATTTTTCCTGTATGTATTTTAGGGGGTCAGTTGAGTTCAGATGCTAAATAATCACATTATCATTTGTACATATCTTCATGTCTTCATTTAAAGTGAGTTATCTGACCCTTCCCTTATTTTGCAATTATCAACATCTCCAGGCAGGACAAGAGACTCTTCAGAGGTGAAGTTCAGTCCTGATCAGGAGGATGGAGCTGTAACCTCCCCAAGGTGAGGGAATGCCTTTAATCTAAATTGTGATCTGGAGTTTCTTGAAGTTGTTCAGCCTTTCATCTGTATTGTAATTCACACTTACTTTATTTCATTATGATGATTTCTCTCATGAGAAGATTGATCCAAACTTGGAATGGGAAGAGTGGCAGGAAAGGTGTGGGTTAGCACAGGCAGAGAACAGGGCATGTCAATTCTGAGCTGGTTTTAGCCAGAAGTTTCCCATCTTCCTTTCCTACCCTGAACTTCCCTATTAGCATATTCATTAAATGTGTGGTGCTGGGCATGCTGACTGCAGAGCTCTCATGCTGGGCATGAAATCATGAAGCTGCAGCCTATCTCAGTTTGGATTAGATCATAAATTAAAACCTCAGGCCACTCTCTTTGAAAAAACTCCTGGAGGTTCAGCGAGCTCTGGGGTGAACCCATGTTAATTCACTATAATTTTGTGGTGCAGGTGTGCAGAAGACCCCATTGTTTATGTGCAGAACAAGGGACCTCTCTGTTCCTAATAAAACTGCAGCCTGAATTATACCCACTGACATCCTGCTGGTCTCCCCATTAGCAGATCAGTGAGTGGAAGGTAATTTCTGGAGGATCAGGTAGGAAAATGGTATTCACAAATCCTGGAGACCCACAGCTGCCCAGCTCCAGGCAAGGCTGCCATGCTGGGAAGATCAGAGCAGAAAGCCTGTGCTGGTACTTCCTTCTGTTTGTTAATTCTTCTGGTAGCATGAAGAGTTTCTGAAACTTTTGATCCTCACGGCAAACACTGGAGAAGAAAGCAGAATATTGGAGCAGAACAGGTGCAGCTTCCAAAATCCTGTGGGTCCCCAGGTTTGGGATGAAGGGCAGAGAGTCGTGCTAGTGGTGACTCTGAGTGTGTTGGAGAGTAAGATCAGGTATTTCCTTTATTTCTCCAATTCTTAAACATGGGAGAAAGCAGAGGTTCTGCTTCCTCAGAGCTGGAATAGCTCATTTCCCAGGGGTATAAATTGGAACATAGTGCAGCAGCAAACCTCCACCTGCTCCAGGAGCTCTGTGCCAACAAGGATGTGTCTCCCTGTGGTGTTATCCCATCTGGGAACCACTGTGTCCTGCTGGCAGGATTTCTAGGCTCAGTCTTGCCCTTTGAGGTGAAGAGTTCAGCCTGTCTGCAGGAGATGCCACAGCTCATGGCCTGGCACAATCAGTCTCTGTGTTTGCTGAGATGATTCATTTGCTACTTTGGTTGTCTCTGGAGTGCCGACAAACGAGCTTGGCCAAATGGAGTGGCTTTATGAAGAATCATGAGCTAAGCCAATGTTAAAAGAGAGCAGAACAATTAGAAATGAGGCTCATTGGCTGTGTAAACACTGCCCACAATTAGCAAGGCCTTCTCCACTCGGGGAAATGCACAGTTATGGATGGGTGGGGAGATATCCGGCTTGGTTGGATGGTTCCAGGAGAGAATCGTGGTGCTGAGTAACTTCCATTTTCCCAGAGATGCTGAATTAGTGCCCTTTAGAGAACTGCTGGAGAAATTCAAATTAGAAAATAATCAAGAGCCTCGGTAATGTGTACATATGGTAATATAGAATGTGTTACACAATTAAGTCAATGTTAGTTCAAGGAAAATCTTTGGGAATCATTCACTGCTCATGCAGTGGTACCACACAACCCTCAGCCCAGCCCTGTACCTTCATGGCACAATATTAATTTGAACTCACACAACTTTCTGCTGGATGTAAAGGAGGAAACTTTTTTTTTTTCACCTAGAAAAATGTTAATTTTTACTTAATTTTTTTAAATATTTTTTTTTTTCCAAGCAGTTTCGAATTCCCCAGCTCTCAGGTGAATATCCACAGAAAAGCTGGATACAAAACTGGTAGTATGTGGAGGGGAACCCACATGGGCCAGGAGTTCTCAATGTCCCCCTGGGTGAGGAGAGGTGGCAGAGGGACACCAGGAGTGAACCACTGACTGCCCACTCCAGATAAACCATCTGAGAGTGAAAAATACCCATTTTGGGGCAGAAAGAACAGTTTTCAAGCAAGGATGAAACAAACTCTGAGGGAGATGGTGCCACACAGCAGTGATCTTCCCCTGGGCCGAAGGCAAATGTTCCATCTCATTTTAAAACTTGTCCACTGATTCAAAAAATAAGTTTAATTCCAGAGCTGTTCTTTTTTATTTTTTTTCCCTCTCTTTCAGCTGCAGAGGTTTTGTGATTTGTACTAACCTTGAAGATACAAAACAAAATATGTGCTAATGATATTCCCATCTCCCAGCTGGTGTTGGCAACTCTTTTACTGCTCTGCAGGACAAGTGCAAGTACAAATGCAAATACCAGAACCTTGTTGAGAGCAGAGTGTCCCACATTTCAGTCAGACCATTCGAACTACAAGACATGTAATAAAACAGTTTCTGCTCTGAATGAATAATTGAGCTGCTTCTGTGGGGAGGCCTCTAAAGAACCATGTGGCAGAATGTTTTTTAAGGCACTTATGAAAGCCATCCCACCTGGAAACCCTCCCACACACAGAGCCCACAGAGCTCTTCCTCTCAGCTTGGCTTAATTGCTCGTTCCATGGCTGTACCTCAGCTGAATGGTGAGGAAATCCAGCAGGATACAAGGAATGCTGTAATTATTTTTAAGGTAGAGCGAGACCTCCAAAGCCATAAAACTCTGTGGAAGTCTTTGGGCAGATTTTTTTTTTTTTTGTTTGAGAATTCTTTCCACCTGTCAGAAATCCTTCAAAGGAGATCAGAAGGAATTTCAGAGCACTTTAGTGCTCGGTTTTTGAACTGAATTATGTAGCTCTTAAAAACTTCACTGCTACAGCCCTCACCATACAACAGGTGCTTTGGCCCCTTCCAGAGGGGCCACACTGCTGGGATAACCCATCCCAGAATCTTCCTCCTTAGGCAGGAAACCCCCTCTGAGCTGTCTGCTCCAAGCCAGAGAGACAGACCAGAACAGAGAAGAGTTTTTACACTCAGGAAACATTTTTAAATGAAAAAAAAAAAAATCCTCGTTTCTCCTTGGGATAGAATAGAGAGCAAACCCACACCAGCAAAACCTATTAATACTATTAGTAACACTATTAATGCTAATAACAACATTAATAATAATAATGGTGACAGTGTTTGTGACTTATCAACGTTTTCCAGTGTAAGAGCTTTGCCAGAAAAATCCAATCACTGGTTGTTTGCCAGCAGGATCATGAGTGGCTGAATGTCCCTTCGTGGTACATTAGGCAGCCTGACTAACACACAGCCTCCTAGTCCCATTCCAGGGAGTAAACTGGGAGTAAGGTACAGGCTACCAACCCTGGATATTATTTATGCCAAAGGCAGAGTTAGAGGAAAGAAATAAAAGCCTCCAAAGATTTTCTTTCTCGAAATACAGATGCTTAGCCTGAGAGGGATGTTTCACTAGGAGGACATCTCTTTGCTTCCAAGGACTACAAGGGAAGCTGAAGCAATCAGGGCAAGGGCACAAATTCCACTGTTTTTCTGGAATAAGTCCTACCTTCAACAGTCAGTGTTGCTTTTTTAATTCTAGCTGTGCAGATATTTACTTTCCACAGGACAAAATTACGTCAAAGGCAGATTTCTGTTCTTAGGGAGCTTCAGGTGAGTGTATGAAACGTGCTTTTGATTTCCATATATTCTTTAGTTCATTCATTGCTTTATTACTAAACACATCTGATTAGCAATGCTTGTGTTTAATTGCCCTCTAGCTCATATGACTTGTCAACTCTCTGGTTAACACTACATTTCCCATCTCAAAGTAACACAATGACAGGAACTGGCATCTGTTATTTACTTCAGCATTATTTCTTTTTTATTTGTGGAGAAAAGGCTGCAGAGACCAGACATTAAATTTTCTCCCTTTGGAGAACAGAGCATAAAGAAAACCCAGAATTTATAAAGAATCAGGATATAACAAAAAACTGTGCAGAGGAAGATGCATTACAGGGAATCTTCTATTAAAGCACACACGAAGTTTCAGCCCATTTCAGTGCTGAGAGCTGAAATATTCAGTTTTAGGAAGTGAACAATTTAATTCTGGGTTACAAAAGATTTGCAGCAGGTATTTGAAACAGAAAAGGGATTCTATTAATGCACAGGAATTCAGTCCCTCCAAGGGTGATTAGAGGTTTCCCAAAAGCTGATTTTTGTTATCTTATTTTCTTTTGGGTTTACTCTTATTGGATAAGCAAAGCTTAAGGTCACTTGTATCGCAGTGCACCTGGATTTTTTACATCTGTCCAGACTTGTGTTACCCCTCCTGATCTCCTGCAGCCTGTGCTGTGATTCCCTGTATTAGGAACTCCTAATTTAATTCCCAGCAGCAGCACAGCTTTGCAGGTAGGTCCTTCAGTGAGGCCTCATGCTGAGCGTGGTGCTGCTCAACGTGAATAATGATCCCAGATCTGGGCTGTGCTTGTATAGAAATAAGCCATTCTGCTGACCCTGTAGCAGGTTAATAATTTAATTACACAAAGAAAAGTAGATCTGGAACAGCAGGAACATGTTCTGCAAAGTCTACATTAAAAAAAACCAACAAAGAACAACAACAAAAATAAAATAGATAAAGCCCTGCATAGCGGCATAAGAGCAGCCAACCTCTTAACAAGCATTTTGTGTAGGATCCTTTCCTCCAGCACTGACACAAAAACAATAAAGATCTCATGTCTGGTTAATAGTTCTGCCTTTAGGGGAGTGAAAAGAAAATTACCCAGAGAACAAAAAGCCTTATGGCAAGTTCCTTTCAGGCGTGTGGACTCTGGAGATTGAAGTGGGTTTTGCCCTCAAATATTTTTGAAATTATTTACATAAAGGGCTGTCAGATCAACACTGAGCACCGTGTTTTAGAGTCAAGCAGAGTCTCCAACTCTGCCACCAGCAATGAAGCCCCAGCTGCCAGAGCAGGGATGCTCAGGGCCCCTTGGCTTTCACTCCTGCATCTTTCTTTTTATTTACCCATCTCCTCAGCACTTTTACTTGCACCAAAATAGAGGATCTGTTTAGTCCCACTGCTGCTCTCTGTCTGCAGTTGTGTACAAGGATCTGTGCTCCCATAAGAGAGGAATAAATATATTAGACTGACGTGGTTCTGCAGGCAAAGCCTTATCTTCCAAAACTGTCTAGAGAAAACACAGACAGCTTTTTATACAATGATACTCAGGTTTATTCTGCAACTCTCTGACAAAGTGCCATATTATGAGGGCTGGAGTAGAGGGAAAGCTTTGTGTAACACTGGATATTTATAACACCTTTGGAAATGGTTCCTTTGTTTTCCTAACGAGCACAGTGCCGGCTGGAGATGTATTTCAAAGGCCTTGTGCTGACACCCTCCCTGGGGCAGCACAGAGAAACTGCCCTCAAAATCACTAGCCCCCACTATTTCCTTATGCAAAGAGTATCATAAAGAAGATTTCTTCTGAAGGAAAAGGTCTGTCTCCACACTACATCCCACAGAGTAACAAACCATGGACACTGGGAAGTGTAAAGGCATTATCACTTCATTCCTTAGGTGTACTGTCACCTAGGGGGTGGGGGGGCTACAGTAATTTAAATTTATCTTTTCCCAGGTTTTATTTTTAATGAAACACTGATGAATGTCTAGCTAACAATGTGATAAATTAATGGCAAAGCAAATTGCTTTGTTGTGGTGGTCACGAGGTGCACTAAAAAAAAAAAAAAAGCCCACAATCTTGGCACTCTGGAGCAAATAAACTTCAAATTTGTGAAGCTCCTGGATAAAATTTGAAATGTTCAGAGAAAACAGTGGGAAGAAATTGAAGCATTTGTGCTTTTGCAGAGGCTGATCCGATCTTGGGAGAAGGATGAAAACACAGAGGGAAGCATTTTGAGATAGTCAGGAAATAAAGAAAATGAGGGACCAATTCCCTGCTCCGTGGACTCCAGACCCCCTGTGCAGACTTGTTTGTGCTATTCTGTCCCTTAGTACATCCACACCCCATAATATCAATTTAATGTGGTACTGGGAAATAAATGACAGATTTAGGAGGTGCTGAGGCTCTTAGGTAACAGGGACCACAGTAGCATCTATCTTACATAAAAGAGAAATACAACTTGTCCCTGCTGGCATTTTGCTTCTGTGTGGGTGGATATGAAGAGCAAAGATATATCTTAAAAGAAAAAAAATATCTCTGCACTCCCTCCTTTGAGCTGTTTGCTGGTTGTGCACAGCTCCTCTCCCTGCCTAATGGTGGGGTGTATCCAGCACCAGTCCTAAAAGCTGCTGCCCCAAATGCTACAGCTTATGGTGTTTTCCTCACTGCAGCCCTAGACAGCAGTTTGGAAAGTGCCCAAATTTTGGACCATGGAGTCTGATTTTAGCAAGGAAATGTTTTCCCAGACAGGAGACCATGAATGTTTAACATTAGTGGGGACAACTTTGGGTCTGGGTCTCAAACACTGCTGAGCTCTAGAGGTTGCAGAACTGCCCTGGGTAGGAGCTCTGGGCACAGCTCATCATGGCAGCAGGAAAACAACATTCCAGATTGACCTTTTTTAATTAATTGCCTGTTTTCAGAGACAGGGTGATGACCTGAGAGCCACAAAGGGCTGTCAAACACAACTCCAGTGCATGTCCACACCCAGCAGAAGGATCCTGGGATGGTCACAGAATGAGAGAATGGTTTGGGTTGCAAGGGACATTAAAGACCATCTCATTCCACCCCCTGCCATGGGCAGGGACACCTTCCACCAGCCCAGGTTGCTCCAAGCCCTGTCCAACCTGGCCTTGGACACTTCCAGGGATGGGGCAGCCACAGCTTCTCTGAGCAACCTGTGCCAGGGCCTCACCACACCTATGGTAAAAAAATTTGTTCCTTAATGAAGAAGGTAATGGTAAAAAAATTTGTTCCTTAATGAAGAAAGAGAGAAGAATATTGACTTTTGCTTGTTTGATATCTGAAGCTGAGCTGGACATCACTGAGTTTCTGAAATTGCCCATACATTTATTTTTGTATTTCTGTAAATCTGTCACTGACATTCCCTGATCTCTCTGCCTTTTACAGTGATCCCTCAGGAAGATTTGTCAGAGCTGGATTAAATCTCCAGAGGAGGGAAGTTGTTCCAGTAATGCCTGAAGGACAATCACTGACTGGAGACACAAATCATTGACACAGTTTTGGCTGAAGACCTTCATTATCCCACACTTTTCCACCCAACTCTCTCCAAAGCACTTCCACATATTTTTCCTGAAAATGTTAAATATTTTTGCTCATGCAGAGCTTTGTTCTGCCCCAAATTCTGATGTAAAGTTGTCCAAACCATCTACAGTGATGACTTTAGGAAAGAGGAACACAGGAGGTCTTGGTCTACTCAAATAAAGTCACCAACCATGTGATGCTGCTCCAACCTTCATGAGCTGCTCCACAGGGGGGGAAAGGAAAGAATGGTGAGGAGGGGGCTCTGTTCTGCCACAGACATCCCTCTGCTTTTACCTGTAAGTCCTGGAAAGCAGCTTTTCCCTGTCTTCTACCAAACTGGAGGAATTCCCCATGACCTGCATAGTCTCTGATGAGTATTCAAGCTGTTGGGTATTTATTCAAGTTACAGCAGGAACTTTCATCCTTTCTTGCTTGTCACAGTAAATCAAAGTTAAAAGAAGGAGAAATTGCTGTGGAGAGAATTATAATCTTAAAAAAGAAAAAATGGTTGGTAATGTGCTCTGAATACTCCAGATGGACCCTTAGGCTTTGGAGAGGACTAGATTAGTGCACAGGGACCTGTTGGTCCACACCACAGGTCTGGCTGACACCCTCTCCCTCAGGGGGTGCTGCTGGACTCATCTTTAAAAATTAAATTCAAATCAGATCCATCTTTCAAATCATCTGGGAACTCTCTTGGACTCCCTGGCTACATCAAAGGCAAAGCTTTGTCTTTGGTGCTGTTGAGCATCATCTGAAAGAACTTCAATGGGGAAATGTGCAAAAACATCACTTGATGCTCTTGGGTTGTTTCAAACAAGTTTAAAGAGGGTGATGATGCCCCATGAGAGCAAACATCTCCTTGCTGCAGAGCATTTGCTTTTGGTTCTGGCTAAACTTTTCCACCAGTTAATTCACAAAAGGAGCTCTTGAATGTTGACTCATATTCAGGGCACTCAGAGGCACCTCATTCACCTTTCCCCGTGTCCTGGCTCTGCACAGGGGTTCCCAACCCACCCTGTTCTTCTGGAAGCAACAGCCTGTACCTTCATTTTGGAGAGTTTACTTATTTAGGACCAAATGCTGAGCATATGTTTGCTGAGAGTGACACTTTATTTGGTGAACAGGTTCTGCCCAGACCTTTGGGTCTGTTCCCAATCTGTGACACCAGACAAGGATGGGAGAGGGATGGGAATGAACCCCCCTGCCATCCACCTTTGCACACTTACACTGCATCTCATTTCTAACCAAAAGGAAGAACTGTGGGTACAGCTTGGGAGAAGATGTAGTTTATTTTCAATTTATAAAAATAAATAAATAAATAAAAATCTCAGTCAACATGACACGAAAATTTGTCTCAGCTTTTGGCAGATTTAAAAATAATAATTAAGCTTTCTCCCTGGGTTGAACAGAATGTTCCATTCAAATCCAAAATTAAATGCCCTTTTCTACTTGAAACCTGCTTAAACAGCTACAAACGAGATGAAAATACACCCAGGAAGTAAACATTGAAGCTGAGAATTCAAAAACTCATGTTGCATTTATTGCAGGAAGTGTGGTCATACCTGGTGTTTTACTGGTTTAGGGTTTTTTTTCACCCTGGTTTCTTTTAACTGAATCATCTTGGCAAAAATTACGGGTTTAATACAAATTTCAGGTTCTAAAACAATCTGTGAGATTTCTGCAATGGCCCATCAGAAAGGTTATAGTTTATATAGTTATAGCTCTTTATATAAAGTGGTAGCTCTTTGGTGCTCAGGGTAGAAAAGGTAACACAAAGGACTGATTTCTGACAATGCTCTAAAAAATATAAAATGGTAGATAAAGCCTTGTAATTGTAAAGGCCTGCACTGAGTCCTTCACCAGGTGTATCCCAAATTTCCAGCAGAGAAAGGATCCATTTTCTTGCTCCACCCTTGTCAGGCTCTTGAGGCCAGAAAGCACAAACCCCCCTGATCCCCCCAGTACACCCACGAGTCTCTGGTCATTATGGGGTGTCAGCAGCAGGGAAACCTCTGGCAGGAAAGGAAGGCACCTGAATCCCTCAGCCAGGAGCTGAACGTGGCCCAGGGCTGGGAGGGAAGATTACAGCACTTGTGTTTTTCGTTGGGAGTGAGTAGTTCTGAAGAGATATTGAAGGCAGGGAAATCCTCAGTTCTTGGTGGCAGGTTTAGAGGCATTAGGAACAGGCAGTACATTACAGTGGGATTACCAAGGAAAGTGAAAACCACAAGAGAAAATCATCCTGAAATATAAAGCAAAACCCCAAACCTGTACCTTTTCCAGGAGCTTGAAAAAGCCACTTTTCTCTGCAAGAAAATATCTGCCAAGTGCCAGCATTGATCATGTTGATGCAGAGCTGCCTAATACAGCCAAGCCCTGTGAATTTGAACAGTTAACAGCTGGACTAATTAGAGAGCACAGTTATATTGGGATAACTGATAACCAGGGCTAAGCAAGGTTATTTTGCAAGTAATAGATTTGACTTTGCAAAGAACGGGGGATATTTGCAGAGCTAATGAAAACTGTGCTTCCCAAATTAAAGTGCGAGCAAGCAGGGAAGCAACTGGAGTGCACCTAATTAAAAATGCATACTGAGGAGGGAAGGCACAATCCAAGGGTAAACAAATGGCAGAGCCCAGGTTTGTTTGGAATAAACACAGGAGGAGGCACGAGGTGACTCAGGGTGCCCAGTCCCAGGGTGGCACTGGCACCAGTCCAGCCTGAGGGTGCAGTGGTGGAGTCACCACCCCTGGAAGTGCTGAGGCAGTGAGTAGATGTGGCCCTTTGTGACTTGGTTTGGTGGCCATGGTGGGACTCAGTCAAAAGTTGGGCTTGATGATGTTGGAGGTCTTTTCCAAGCTTAACAATTCCATGATTTTGCACCTATGCTGCCACATCTCCGCTCTGAGCAAACACCCTTCGGCATCTCCCACTGACACCAAACACAACCCCAGTGTCTCCAAGAGGTTATTGCACAGCTTACAAAGCTACTCCTTAAAGACTTTGCATTTTCTCATGCAAATGAGCTTTGATTTAAACTCATTAGCATTTCCCTTTCCAAGCTCTAAGGTTGAGTTATTCTTAGACTCCTTTCTCTTGGAGGAATTATCACTTATTTACGTGACAGAGTCACTACTATCTCCCATCTCATCTTCCCAATCTAACATAACCTTCACAATCCTCATCAGCTTTGTTTGACAGGCTCCTACAAGGACTATGTCACAGGCACAGCTTTGTGGCATGTGCCTTTCCCAACCTGAGTTTGGATAAACCTTCCCCTTCGCTTTGGTCCAGCGGGAGCCCAGCTCTGGGAGAGATGCTGAAGGGTTTGACAGCTCCCAGCTGCCCACACTTGGGGTAGGGGTGGTGTTTCTGGTCCTCTGTGTCAGAGTTCAAAGTAAAACACTCCTTTAGCCTGCCTGAGGTTATTATTATTATTAATCATTCCAGGTGAGTATCCCTCCTCATCTCTCCAACAAGATATTTACTGAGGCCACACCTGTGGGAGTCATATGAGAAGGGTACATAGGGTAAGGCACAAAACAAATTTTCAATATGGCATAAATTTATTGGAAAAGGTGCAAACTAATCCAGCAACTTCGTGGAACAAAAGTGACCACTTGCTGATATTTCCAGTTTAGTTATGGAAACAATTTGGGCATGAAGGGATTAGGAATTAGCAAAGCCTTTGCCAAAGCAAGTCTGTTCACTTTGGATACAGAAAAAGTGGAGGCATTATATGAAAGAATGAATGGCAGAGAGATGTTCCCATCATCTCAGATTGTAAAAACGAGGGATCATTGAACAGTGACACAACCCAAGTGGAAAAAAGGGAGCTGTTTTCATGTAGTGCTTGATTAGTCAGTGAAATTAATTGATGCAAAAAATGTAGATGGATTCTAGAAGTCAGTCATTGACAGGGTTAGCAGAAGTATCCAGCATATAATGATACTATTTTATCTTTTTGTATCTTAATAAAAAGACATGGGTATATTTAGAGCATATCTGGCTAGAAAATGGACAAGAGACACGAAACCTCCTGCATCTGGGTTCAGAGCCACCTCTTTAATGATTATGAATGAAGATGGAATGCCCAACATCCCAAATTGGCATGTTGCAGACATCTACTTCTTTCCAAAGCACACAGTGCCAGCTCCCTGTCAAAGAGCAAATGTGGAAATAAAAGGCTATGGATCTGAAGGAAATGAATTCCTATATCTACACAGGAAAAAACTTGGCAATAGTGCCACAGCAAACTCGTGTCCCATCACACATCCCATTTGTCAGGGGTGGAAAATACCAGCACAAACTGCCTCTTAATACCTTGACATTATTGCACTGGTTTCTGGTTATAAAAAGTTTCCACACTTCAAGGAAAGCTCAAATCCATTCTTTTCTGCTTGTCTTTACATCAAAACCACAGGGGACAATTAATCTTTTTAAGAGACATCATTGCAGCTCACTGGGGAAGTTGAGCTGAAGGTCAAGGGCTGTCCAGAGAGGTTCCCTGAGTTCCACCTTCTCATCCCCATCATCCCAGAGTGGGTTTATCTCATGTCCTTCTCTTAGCTGAGCACATTTCTTGTTTGCTGGGGATAACTGACTGATAACACTAATGTTGCTGCACTGAAATGGCTGTAAAATTATTAAGCATATCTTGTTTTACTTAACTTAAAGTCATTTAAATCATAAAGCTTCTGGAGGGTGTTAGTGAGCCTGGAATTCCCCCCTGTGGTAGGGGAGACTTTAATGCAAAATGAAGTCTTATCATGTTAAGCCTAATTTTTATCATATCAGTGACTTAACAGATTAGCAAATGTTGTTTTTCTAGAATTATAAGACAGCTCCTCATACGAAATTGGATTATGGCAGTTCATTTTCTCCATCGGCTTTGCAATGCTGCAAAAAGCAAGAGTTTGCCATTAACATATGGAAATCACTCAAATTTCTCTCTTAATTAGACTTAGCCTGCCTTTGCTTTTGACACATAAACATTGCCTTGTGTCTTCATACAGAAACCCTTGTTTCATTTCAGACACACACAGAATAAAACCTGCGTGAACTGAGGAAATCTAAAAGGAAATCTAAAGCTAGTGGTAGATTACAAAGTTTTGACCTGTGGTGACTTCAGCCCGATTTCTGCAGCTTCCCCTTGACTATTCAAAGCCACTGGGCCAGGAGTTTGTTGGCCACTGGAAAGGTGACTGTGGTTCAGAGAGTGAAAATAAATGCTGCAGATTATGTACACACCCAAGGTCAGGTCTGAAATAGTGTAAATCCATCTCTATAGAGCTGTCTTAGAGTTACATTAAAGTTGCAGCTGCTCCTCACAGTGAAAATGCTTTCTCCATACCCTGGTCTGAAGTTCTTAGGTCACCCTTGCAAGGAGCTTTGATGGTGCTTAGAGACTGATCCAGTCCCATAAAATGGGGATGAAGGCTGTTTCCCTCTCTCCCCAGAATAGCACAGCTCATAAAATTCACCCTTTGTTGACCATGTGGATGTTACATGTCAAATCCGACTGTCTGAAATCCGGGTGGTTTATTCCTCCTCTCCTTTCAGCAATAGGAACATTATTCCTGCAAAATCTCAATAGATCCAGCAATATTCAGTGCTGGAAATTCATGTTCATGGAAATCTCTGAGAGCTATACTTATACAGCACAAAATTTAGACATCTGAGCCACATTTTCATTTTCATATAATTTACTCTTGTCTGCTAATAGCAATATTTTGAATAATTAGTTACAATTCAGCCTGAAGGTCTCAATTTACATTTAACTGGCAAACTTCTACAAGCAGCACACATTAACTGCTTTAAATGTCACAGCAACGTTTAATCAGGCAAGACAATGCATGAAAATACTTAAAAATATTTCTAATTGGCAATGCAATTATTTAACTTGTTGTCTAAACTTTGGTGCCATGTACTTTATCTAAGGCTTTAAATGGAGACTTTCCAAAATGAAAACAGTTAATTCAAGGACAGGGAGGACAGGCCTTGGAGCAATCTGGGCTAGTGGTAGGGGTCCCTGCCCATGGCAGGGGGTTGGAATGAGATGAGCTTTAAGGTCCCTTCCAACCCAAACCATTCTGGGATTTTATCATCAGTAAGGCAGTATCCTCAAGGCATCCTTTTACCATGGAGCAATTCCTTATGCCAGAACAAACCCCCCTAGGATGGTGCAGATAGGGGGGCATGGAGGATTGAAAATGCTTCTCCACAGTCTCCACCTCTTTGCAGATTCCTTGCACCTGACAGTTCCCACAGCAGCCAGACCACAAGTCACCTTTCCAAAAGGCACCAGTCTCAATGTAACAACTTCTAAAACATGTTTTCTCCACATATGTTCCTCCTTGTGTGCTAAATGCCAGGCAGGCTTTGCTCACTCCAGTGGGACCATTCTCTTCATTCCAGACCCGGCTGCCCGAGCCACGTGGGCCCACCCTAAATCCTGCACAGCTTTGTCTGCACTGTCAGGGATTTTCTGTGCATTCAGGTAGCCACATGCCATCTGGATAAAGAGGTAAATCAGGAAGCCAGGAAGTGTCACAGGTACTCAGAGGAACTGGACCTGTGTGTTTTCCAGACACACCCACAGGAAAGAGGTGCTGTGTCCCTGGCCCTGCGCTCCGGAGCCAGCCCTTGGACTGAGAAGAATAATTAAGTGAAATAATCTTTCTCTACAACGTCTTTCAATTCCCCACTCTCTGCTGTGGCTTTACTCTTCCCCAGAGAGCCTCTTTTTACTGCTAACACTACTTTGGCCAGAAGGCTCCATAAATCACCCTCTGAAGAACCGAGGGATCACCTGGAGCTGCTGCCAGTGCAAACAGTTCCTCTTCAGCAGTGATACAACACTCCACAGCAATGTCTCAGGCACAAATTAGAAAGCAGCATTCAAATAATTAAAACAGTTGATAATCTCATCATGTGGTCTGTTGTAAAGCCAGGGTTAAAAATTAATAAGGGTTCAAACAAAAGAGAAATATCTCGTTTCCGATGTCACTTAAAAAAATATTAAGAGCATGAGAACAGCTACAGCTGGCCAGTGTAAGGATATTTTTAGCAAGATTCTTTCTCTATGGCAGTGATGATTATGGAAGGATTTAATAACATGACAGGTAAAGAATAATCCTTCCTGCTCTTGGAAATCATCACTGGCAAATTTTGTCCATTTGGAGCTGTCAGAAGGAAAGCACCAAGATTCTGACTCAGGAGACACGAAGTTGATCTGCCTGCTCTCACTCTTTCCTTATTCTCTCTGCACTCATTTCAGCATTTCTGCCTGTAGATAGGTGATAACAATATTTCCTGTATTCCAGGTGGGATTTTTTCTATTTCCAAACCTAATTCTCAGGATGCAGAAGGTGCACATGAATGGAGAGCACCTCGCTCAGCTCCTCGAGGATCATGGCAGGATACTGGTCTTACAACAACACAGGATAAATAATAGCAACAACAATCATAGTACCTCTTTAAAAAGAAAAGATGATCAGCAGAGTATTGACCAAAAAATGCTTTTCTTCCCCTTTCATCACTTTCCCTGCTCCCTCCCTCCTCTCCTCCCTGCCAGCCCTGCAGAACGTGAAATGGATTTTCCCCCACAGAAATTTTTGGATATTGCTGCTGTGGAATGCTCTTATTTCAAGGTGCTGGCAGGTAGTGTAAGACAGAGCTGAGGAAGTGAGTGAATTCTAAACTCAGGAAATTACATGCCTACAGCACATCCCATGGTTAATAAAATGGAAAAATCGAAGTGCTGGTCCCACAAGTTCCCTCTTTTAAAGCTCAGACACCTTTAGTTTATGAATTAGTAAGCCTTTTTCATTTCATAGTCCAGAGGGAATTGCTGCTTGCTGCCCTGTTTCTCCCGGCCCTGCTGTGCTGTGCTTTCTTATAACTTTTATTTTAACCTTCTATTACTTTTCATTACACCTGAAGAAGAATTCTGCCCAGGAAGACGCTGTCTGACAGCAGTTGGCTTTGGAATAGGCAGAAACATCGTTAAAAATCAGAATTATTTTCAGTTCACACATTGCTCACTTATAATATTTCAACCTTTCTGCACAGCCTGTGAGGTGTGTAAATAGAGTGTAGGAAAAAGTAGTGATTCTCATGCATTTCCATGAAGAAATTCAGGGAGAACTTTTCCATGGAAAGGGTGGTCAGGCCTTGGCAGGGGCTGCCCAGGGAGGTTTGGAGTCCCCACCCCTGGAGGTGCCCAAGAAAGGACTGGACATGGCACTCAGTGCTCTGGGCCGGGGGACAAGGTGGGGATGGGGCATTAGTTGGATGATCTTGGGGGTCTTTTCCAACCTCAATGATTCTGTGATTCCTGAAGGTCCTAAATGGACTGTCTAAACCACAACAATACCCAGGGTCAGTCTGCATGCACTAAACACACTGGGAATATATTCCCTGAGTCAAATCCTTCTTGTAGACAAACTTTGTGTGATAATAAAGGTTTTAGTGAACAGAGCAGCACTAATTCTGCTCCATCACACTGCTCCATCCCTCTCATTCCCAACTAAGTGGCTGGATAAGTAATATCTCTAATAGTTCTAATAAGAGGCTCTGTCAATACTTTCAAAATGACTAATGGCATTTAACTCTCCAGTTATATTTATAAATGGTTTCCACTTAACATGTTGTGCAGTTGACTTTAATAAGCACTTTATGTAGTACAAACATGTTGCTTGGGCTGGGATAAAATGATCCTCCAAGGAATACTTGCAACAATGAGTGGTTTGGGTAATGATAGAAAACATACTTTTGTGACTGTTTTATTTACACAGGGCTCTGACTCATCCTGGAGCTGAGAAAAGACTTCTTCCCAAACCCTGTGGGGAAAGGGTATTGAACCTTCCTTTTTGGTTCATTGTTGCAGTGCAGGCTGAGTATTTTCAACCCAAGCCACATCCACAGTCCTTCACTAAGCAAATGAGGTTTAATCTCTCAGTTCTGATGGGGCTGGAGGAAGGAGCTGCTCAGGCAGGGAAGGTGTTTAACATGTTCCGCGTGTCAGAGCTCCGGATTCACCTCCCTGCCTGACACTGGGTTCTTATCTCTGACAATTAGTTGTGCTCAAATCACCTTGTTTATTTTATTATCATGGAAGGAAGGCAGCTCTGCACTCAGAGCTGCACTCCTGCTTTCTGCCTCTGTGCTGCAACGTGGTTTATTAACCCTTTCCTCAGGCAGACCTTGCATGTTCTGAAATTTCAGCTTCAAGACTTTTTATTGCAAAGGCAGGGATTTCTTTTTTTGTTTTTGTTTGGGTTTTTTTGTTTGTTTTTTTGTTTGTTTGTTTGTTTTGTGGGATGTGATCAGGGATGGAAGTGATAGCCCAGGGAAATATAATTTGTATAGGATTCATTTATATGTGGTTTGTGAAGCTGATGAATCTCTTGAGAATCCTTACAGGGACTACATAGATGGAAGATATATCTGGTTTTACTACAGGCTGGGGTATCCAGCATTTCTTCAGAACACTGAGATTACTAAAGGGGGACATTAGAAGAACCCACCTAAAAATGTACATAAATGTATAATGCTTTGATTAAATTAGTGATAACAGTTTTCCCAACAAACCTTGCTCATTTTTCATTTTGATTACGTTTTTTCTCTGCCTTTCACACCTGCTTTTCATGATGAATTGTGGCTGTTGCTCCACCTGCTCAAGCTCTGCTGGAGACATGGGCATTTGGGATTTGCAGTGGTTCATTTTGAAAGGAGTTATGTGAAAACCATCTTTATATATTTGGAGTCAAAATTAACCTTGAAAGAAAAGTCAAACCACCACAATCTACATCTATCTCATCAATCATAGCTTCATGGAATGGTTTGGGTTTGAAGAGACCTTAAGGATCATCCAGTGCCACCCCCTGCCATGGACAGGACACCTTCCACCAGCCCAGGTTGCTCCAAGCCCCATCCAACCTGGCCTTGGACACTTCCAGGGATCCAGGGGCAGCCACAGCTTCTCTGGGCACCCTGTGCCAGGGCCTCCCCACCCTCCCAGGGAACAATTTCTCCCTAATATCCAATCTAAACCTACTCTCTGTCAGTGTGAAGCCATTCCCCTTTGTCCTGTCACTCCAGGCCCTGGCAAATACTTTCTCTCTGTTTTTCCTGCAGGCTCCCTTCAGGTCCTGTTCTGATTGTCTGAGTTCACCTGGTAGGAAGTGAATAACTCAATTCATTAATAATTTCAGCAGAATTGTGATGTTCAACATCCCTGATAGCCGCTGGTTTCTGCATTATATAAATCTTTTAAACTTTCAATATTGGGTTACTCTCTAGGTTTATTCATTCCCAGCCAGGCTGCAGTTCCAAATGCAGTCAAGATTTTTTTTTCACTCTGTTTAGGTTCCAATGTTTCATTTCTGAAGCAGCCATTGTCTTGAGAGAACAGATCAGCCTTTAGAACTTGCTCATTAACACCTGCCTACTGAAGTGTACATTACACAGTAACATAGTGACACCACAGAGCTCACTCTGAATATTTGCTATTTCTTTTAAAAAGGTTTTTTTAGGGGGTGAATGTAAATGTTGCTTTCAGTTTTATGCTTTCAGCTCCATCCTGCTGGTCCTTGTAATAAATGCAGCCCTGGAGGGCTCCTCTGAAGAGTAACTTCATTCCTAAACACTCAAATATGAGACCAGCGTTGAGCCATGGTGACGCTCCATGACTTTTTAGACATACTGTTATTTTAAGATATGTGTTCATTTACATTATTCAATGCTGCTAGACTTTATGGTCCTCATCCTGGCAACCTTTACTTATAATTTTGTAAAACTTTGCTGAAGGAGGTTTGAAAATTCACCTCAGACACCACAATGCATCAAAGGCACCAGTGGAGCAAACCCTGCACTTGCTTCCACTCCTTCAGCTCCACAGATTTCAGCCCCATTGACTTCAAATGAGAATGTTACTAAGCAATTTTAGTAGTATAGAGTCTACAATATCTTTCTTTTTGCTTTTATATAAGAGTTATGTGACAGAGAATGGATAGTTTGGGGTTTTCTTTTTTAACTTGATGCAATTTAAGACACGTGAAATATCACAAGGTTGAAAGGCAAAAGCTTTGAGGGGGGAGAGAGAAAAACTACAAAACACAGACTTCTGAAGAAGAAGAATTATAGAATGGTTTGGGTTGGAAGAGACCCTAAAGCCCATCCAGTGCCACCCCCTGCCATGGGCAGGGACACCTTCCACCAGCCCAGGGTGCTCCAAGCCCCATCCAACCTGGCCTTGGACACTTCCAGGGATCCAGGGGCAGCCACAGCTTCTCTGGGCACCCTGTGCCAGGGCCTCCCCACCCTCACAGGGAAGAATTCCTTCCCAATATCCAGTCTAAGCCTCTCCCATGTAAATCATCATTCTCCCTCTTTTTTATAAGCACCTTTAAGGGAATTCCTTAAGATGATGAAATCTCAGAGGAGAGGAGGGAACATAATTCAACGTGGGTCATCCTGGTGGGCTGATGGGACAGGACACAAGCACAGCAATAACAGGAACAACTCGTTGAGTCCTTTTCCTTCATATGGAGATATGTTCCCCTGAAGTCATTAGACATCTTTCTACTGCCTGAAATAAACTTTGGATTAAGCCTGGAGTACAAGGGAGAAATCCAAAGGAAAATGACGTGTGAAAACAAATTCATTGTGAAGTGACATCAGACAAGAAGAGCACAGAGACGACACCTCTGATCTGAGCTTTTACAGAGCTCTTCAAACCAGCTCCTTCATTTGCATGAAAGTTGCATCTCAGGGAAGCTTTTGAGACAGCCACCACACAGCAACAAAGTGATTGCCACAGCCCTGACACTGCTTTGAAAACACTCAGCCTAATTCTCTCAAAATTTGACAATTAATTGAAATTTGGTAACTTGCAATCACTGGAATGAAAGCAAAGAGGGGGAAAGTGTAACAAGGCAAAGCTGATAGTAAATTACAAAACCTCTGTTCTAATTCCTTCAGAGTTGATAACTTTTCGGTGGTACCTATAAGTCAAATGCCCATGGAAATATAAAAATCCAAAAGTGAGTCAAATCCCCAGGAATAGTGATTCCAGGTGGCTTAGATCATAAGGGACCATCCACACCAGCTGGATAAAATCCCTTACACCACACAGGCTGAATTTCCATGCAGTGATTGATCTCTGTTCAGCAACTGCACAAGAAGAACAACTTGATTTCCATAAGGGAACAAGGTGGTGGTAACTATGGAGTGATCCCAGGAGTAGGGAGAGGGATGGGGCATTGCAGATCACTGGCTTCACACCTGGGGGGTACAGAAGACAGCTGAAGGTTTTGGAGTGAATAGAAATGAAAAAAAAAAAACAGCTAAATATCTAGGAAATTAAAGATTTTTAAACAGCTTCTAAGGCTGAAGTTTTGCTCTTAGGGTCAAAAGGCGCCTGCACTTGTCTTGCAGAAGGATGGCAGAAATTTTAATTGCTGGGTAGAAGAAAAGCCACTAGTGGAAAATAATTCCTTTACTCCTTTAGATAAATCAGGGCACATTCTGGAGAGTTGTGTGTGAATGCAGCCAGGGGAATTTAAATTAGAAAACAAAGGATGGTTAAAGCTCCAAAACAAAGCTTCAAGTGGAAAATGGTGTTGTCACTCACTCAGGAAAGGAGAGCAAAGAGTTTTGGGTTTACCTCTCTAGTCTCAGCTCATTGCCAGTTTAAGAACAGCCTACAGACACTTGATCTGAAATCCTCAGGGAGCACCTGATGATTGAATATCAGGTTTAAAATAATGACCTGCTCGACTCTGTGCCTCTGTGACAGGAGAGCTGGAAGAGCCCAATTCAGTCCATTCATCTGGTTATAATGAGAAAATAGGAATTTGCAAAATTCCCATCTTTTACTTAATAATTCAGACCAGTCACTGTTGAAATAAAACATAATGTACCAAAAAGAAAACATTACTCTCTGATTAAAGCAAACACAGTCTGATTAATTGACTTTCTTTCTAAGTTGACAGCAGAGGTCAGTGAGGAAGACAACAGAAAATCACATTGTCTCAGCCTGGTTTCAGATTGTTTAGGGAGGTCACTCCAAAAAATCACCCACCTGGGCAATGAAATGTTCACTCAAATTACCTGTGAGTTCTGGCCCTTTTACACAGGTGGTTTGTTGTCACATCACAGGAACCATCCACTCACTTTCTCACCTTTGCAAATATTTTTCCTGAGATGCTGAATTTTATACATTTCTTATTTCTCCGTGAGTTTTCATTCTACTATAATTATAATTTATAATTTTAGGGCAAAGCTGTGGCTGTCCCATTCCTGGAAGTGTCCAAGGCCAGGTTGGACAACATGGTCTAGTAGAAGGTGTCCCTGCCCATGGAATGGGTTTGGAATTCTATGATTTTAAGGTCCCTTCCAACTCAAACCATTAGTTCTCTGAAGTGGAAAAAATACATTTATTTTAAGCAGCTTCTCTAATCAAGTTATTTTTCCTTTGCCTTTCCATTCAGTAGAACACTGTTGGTTAATCATTGCACCCTTTGAAGAGCTCATCCCTACAACACCCTTACAAAAACTATTTAAGTGAAATCCTGGCTGGCTCAGCATTCTAAAATTTGTTCTTCAACCTTAATCTTCCACCTCTTACTTCAAAGCTTCCTGTTCTCCACACTCCATAAAACCTGAACACCAGAAATAACATTCAGACCACAATTAGCTTTCTCCATAAAAAATAAATATAAATGTAATATAAGTATAGGATCATCATGCTTTTAATAGAGGCAATGAATTCAACAAAAATAGTTGAAAAAACCCACAATATAAAGATTATCATGTTTGGGTTTTTTTTAAATATAGGTGATACTGGATAGATTTTCCTTGTCCAACTCTGTTTTCTCCAGTAAAGAATTATTTTATTTAGAAACTTTTTTTTTTTGGTAAGTCAATAAAAAAATATTTATTTCATCATTATAAACTCTGGAACTGGGGAGGTTATTTTTGTCCCTTCTGCAGTGCAGCAGAGAGGTCTATTTGTAGAGAACCAGAACACTTCTTTGATGTGGGTGCTTTCAAATAGCTTAATTGCCAGGCAGATGGTAAGAAACAAAAAAAATAACCAAGCAAACCTTGATGAAACAAAATAAAAAAACCCTGCATAAAGGTGGGAAATTGCTTGAGGAATGCTGTGGTCTCAGAGGGAGAAATCTTTCTATTTGTAGCTGGTAACTGCAAACTCCAAGTCTGTGATTAGGCTTTAATGTAGAAGAGGTAACACGATGTAGCTGATGAAAACATGTCAACACAGCATGAGAAAAAGAACAAGAAGGCAACTTTTCCCTCAAAAGAAAAGTTTCAGATCTTCAAACAGGCTCTGACTTCAGTAGCAACAATTGGGGGAAAGAAAAAAAGAAAGCAGCTTTAGTGTTCATACAAATCATGCACAAATTTTTTTTATCAAATTTCTTCAGGCTTGTTAACGTTATGGGCTGTGAAAAAATCTAGGGGGTTTTATGAGGTTCCCAATTTTATGTGCAGTGTGATATCCTGGGAGAATTTGTCACAGGACCAAACACAACTGAAAGGTTTGTTCATCTTGAAGGTGTAGGGGGACCAGAGAACCTCCCCCGTGGAGACAGAGTGAGAAATTGGGGATGTTCAGCCTGGAGAGGGGAAGGTTGTGTGGAGACCTCACAGCAGTTTCTTGAAGCTTGAAGGGGCTACAGAAAAACTGGAAAGGGGCTCTGCACCAGGAAATGTGGTGACAGGAAAAGGAGAGACGGCTTCAAACTGAAAGAGGGGAAATTTAGGTTGGATATTGGGAAGAAATCCCTCCATAAGAAGGTGGGGAGGCCCTGGCACAGGGTGCCCAGAGAAGCTGTGGTTGTCCGTGGATCCCTGGAAGTGTCCAAGGCCAGGTTGCACAGGGCTTGGAGCAACCTGGGCTGGTGGAAGGTGTCCCTGCCCACGGCAGGGGGTGGCACTGGATGAGCTAAAAGGTCCCTTCCAACCCAAACCACCCTGGGATTCCATGATGTTGGTGCATCCTTCAATATGTAGCATGGCCAGAGAGGTGGAATATTTGGTGACCTTATGGGAATGCTGAAAACTGTCAAAAAGAGTCTCAACTCTACCTGTGCTCCCTGCTTTAACCAAATTAGTGATAATTATATGTATAAATAAAGAGATGCTTCAAGCCATTAATGCAATAGAGAAGACACCAGAACCTGACAGGAAAGCAGTGCCAAACTTTACCTGCCCACCCCAGGTCTCTCTAACATGCCAAAGCTAGAACTGGAATGACACCTACCTATAAATAATACCAACATTTGGGGGGGGAATACAAATAATAAATTTATATTTTAAAATATAAACTGTGAAGTTATATTTTAAAATCTAAATTACAGTCAAGAATCACAAGCTTGATAGTCCCAGAGGAATTTCACCTCAGCCCAGGAAGGGCATCAGGAGTACATTACCCATGGATTGAATCAGTAATCAATAAGAAAGACAAAGCAGTGTATTTAGCTGACAGATCATAATAAGCACTCCAAGAAAAGCAGTGGAGTTTTCTTGTTTACTGTGGAACGACTGTAAATTCAAATGCAGGCTCAGAAATCTTCAGGTTTTTGCAATATCTAAACTCTGTGTGTGGCAGATCCCCCAGGGCTGAGGAGTCACAATTATAATTTTAAGGACTTTTTCCTATTAGTGCTATTCCATAGAATCCTAGAGTGGTTTGGGTTGGAAGGGACCTTAAACACCATTTCATTCCAGCTCCCTGCCAAGGGCAGGGACACCTTCCATGAGACCACCAGACCATGGCTAAATCCAAATGAATGGCAAAGAAAATAAAATGAATGCTGGCATTAAAACTCCAGATTTGGGCACTGTGACTTACAAGTTGCTGTTTAAGAAATGGAAAATAATTTTACATTTTTGGGGGGAAGGAATAAAGGTACAACCTGGATTTAGGTGTGAAAGGCCTTGTAGATCCCTGCATATGTATGTTTAAAGAGTTATTGAGATTATTATACAGCAGATTTTGACCAATGGTAGGGAAATTACAAAGGGCTCATTGCAGAGTTCTCCATCTAAACCTCAGGATGGCCAGATCCTAATCTCAGCTCCATCCTGCCTTGTTCATTCCATGGAAAACACTGCTGTGATGTTTCCTGCATACCCATTAGCACCAGGGTTTTTTCTCCTCTTTCTGAGATATATTGGTCCTTCTGAGATTAAAATCTAGACCTGTATCTTCAAGGCAATTACAGGGACAAAAAGCAGCAATCTCCTCCTGCCACAGAGCAGAAATCACCCGATCAGGAAGCGATGGGAGATTCCCAACCCCCAGCAAAGCCATGATATCCCTCAGGAGGGATCAATACCTGGGCAAATATCCCTCCCCTGATCCTGCTCCTCTATGAAGCTGTTGGAGTTCACTGAGGATTTTAACGGCAAGACAATTGCACAATATGGATTTTTCTTTCCCCGTTGGGAAAAGGTGCATTTAAAGAGCCAAAGCAAAACAAAGGAGGGATGGAAACAAGGAAATTCAGGCTTTCAGCCCGGGTTTGTTTTCTTCCTTTGTTTGAAATAAAATGCTACTGATTTTCTGGTCTCTTTGAATAGTTTTCTTGAGAAGATTTATTGAATAGAAAGGAGTAAACAGGGAGAAAGGATCAGCTTTTGAGGTCCTCAAGAATTGAATTTTTGGAATGAATTGTGCCTGTTTATATTCTGGTGACTGGGAACAATATAAAAACGAATCAATCTTTTTACAGAGGAAATTTTATAATGAATCAATCCGAAATCAACTTTATTCTGGCTGTGTTCCCACATTCACTTAAATTAGTCAAGGCACCTATGATCACTAAATTGGTGTTTATTGTTTATTTTAAAAGGCAGGAAGTAGGATTTTTAAAATGTTTGGTGTCATGATGATCCCACAACCATCAAGAAGTGAGGAGAGCTGTTTTGTCGTTGCAAAGAGACAATTTCAATTTAAATATGCACAGTGAGAAACTTTGCCTGGAGTGTCACCAGAGCTGGGATTTCACTGAGAGCAGTCAATGAACTCCTCGTGTTCTGAGGTGGGCGTTCAGTTCTGAGGCAGAAATCAGCATTTCTCATCCCTAATTCATGCCTTAAACTGTTCAATGGATTTGGATATTTTTAAATCATAATTGCACATAGGAAGTGATGGGTAAACTGTGGTCTGCATAATGTGCTGCCTGTAATCTGACACATCCTGGGCTGGATCTGCAGACATTTAAATCTTCCTTGTTACTGCTGCCATGAATGGCAATCAGAAACACAGATATCTGGGATCAAAATCACTGTAATCTGGGTAAAAAATAGTTCTGACTTTATTATAGAAGAAGAAACTGAGGATTTTTTTTTTTTTTTGTACAGTTACCAAAGATTACAGAAGACAAGAAGGTCAGAAAAAGGATTAAAATGGAAGAATTTGAATAGTATCATGAGCCACACTTCTTTTATGCTATTAAAAGCAAATCCACTGAGGTTAAGAAAAAATGTTGTCTATGAAGTTTGCTTGATTTGAGACAGAAATAATTAAATAGTGCTGTAGTTGTCTCAAGAAACAAATCCTTCTAAAGATCAAATATCTCCTTTAAGGTAGAGAGGGGATTAAGTGCTATAGCAAAAATGTTCAGTAACTGCACTTAAAGCCATGAATTATGCATGTAGAAAGAGACCTATAGCAGAAATAAAATCAAAAAGCACCCAAATATAGGTGTCATTTATAATTTCAAGTGCAGAAAAATGCAACTCCTGTTGCATATCACAGCACTTGGTTGTAAGTGACGAAGTTATAGGAGACTGCAACAATAAAAAGGGAAATTTAGACCTGCAGTAAAAGCATTGAAATGGATTTTTCCCCTACCTGTGTCCTCAAAACCCACCACTGTGCACCATCTCCACTAACAGGATGGTTATTCCACATTGCAACAGACATTTTGATGTGCACATCCATTTTTTTAAGGTTATTGGGAGGGAAATGATGCTTTGCTGGAGTAAAAAACGGATTGTACCTAAATCAGCTCTTGAACATCAGTAAGAATTTGTTTACCCTTGTTATTTTGGAAAAAAAAAAAGCCTCCTAAAGACCCAGAGTTTTTCCCCCAGTAAAAACAACCCCTGGCTGTGTCAGTGGGCTTCTCCAGGGTTGTGGTTCTGGTTAGGGATTCTTCAGTTTAAAACATGCCTCAGGTTTGATTGGAAAGGCAGGAAACACCTCAGGGACTAAGGAACAAAGCCGTTTTCAGAAAGTTCAAATTGATGTTTTCCTTCTGCCAGAGATCCCTTTTAAACCAGGCCAAGGTTATGGTTCAGTTATTGGGCATCCAGCAAAAAAACCTGTTTTTCTGGGCAGAAGTGGAGCTGCTCCACGTTTGCCCAGGATTCCCAGGTGCCCACCCAGCACTGTGGAGCACCAGTGTCCAGGGGCTGCTGGAAGGTTTATATGAAATGGGACATGGATTTGTCTCTGGGAACATTATTAAAGAGCAAATGGTTTCCTCTTGTGTCATGCAGTTTGTTCGAGGACAGGCAGGTTGAGACCTAAAAACTGCACTTGATTAAGCCTTAATTTTGAAGAGGTAGGAAAATTTCAGTACTAAACACTGTGCTACATGTGGAATTTGGGTGATTTTAGGATTTGGTGGTGGAGGGAAGAACTTCAGTTCAGGGCAGAGGAAAAGAGCCATGTCAGAGTCATGTGAAACCAGCCCCTGGCTACTCCATGGGTTTCTCCTGTTAAATTGAGACTGAAGATCCCTTTTTCACGAGCATGACATGAAGATAAATACATTTCCAAGATATTTTGGTGTACTCATGTATAAATTCTCTGGAATACTCTCAGCAATTTTATTGGGATTAAAACTGGAGCTTGATTTTCTTTCCTAAAATTTATATTTCTTGCAGTTCTTTTTAAGGTTTCCAGGGGGAAAAAGAATTGAAGATTGTAAACCAAGAAGAAAGAGTCTTAAATCCTTTGATTAAACTTTTGTTATAATGGTGAGGACTATCACCTGAAAGGAAGGTTTTATGACTGAAATATCATTAGCTGCTATGACTGAGATGCTTAGTACATGCTATAAATTTCTCTTAACTACTTCTGATACTTAAATATAATCCACATCTAAACCTCACATCCAATCAGTCAACTAATCAACTTTTTAATCAACATTTCACAAGTAGTCTTGACCTCTCTAAGACCAGCCCATTATCAATGATCCCAAAAGGCCCTGATCCAAGATTTGAAAACCTGAGGCAGTGTGTGAGACTCAGAGAGTTCAGATTTTTATTCAGTATTCTGACCTTGAAATCTCTTGATTCATCAGGTTTGTCAGTGACATAAGTAAGATCAAGTCCTGGGCACCTGGGGAGCCTCTGGCAGCCTTGTTTCATTTTCATAAGGGGTGGAAATGGCACAGCTGGCAGGTCCACAAGGAGCAGACCTGGTTGCCAAGGGGTTTTCCATGGTGGTTGACAACCATCCCCATGACCCAGAGGAGAACCAGCACTGCTCCCTCTGCACGTGATGTCTCCAGCTGGATTCCTCCACAGAGCCTGCAGAGCTGCACCTCAATCAAACCACCTCAAGAACGGGGTGGTTTGTTCTGGACTAGCCCAGCTCCTGAGAACATGGGATGTGGAGCCCAGGAAAGGGGAAAAGCCATCCTGTGGCAGACATCACTCAGCTGTTGGGACTCCAGCCAGATGGATTGGATGTCAAACAACTTGCTTTTCACTCCATCAATAGACACATTTGGGGTTTTTTTTCATCCCCTGGGATTGAGAATGATAAAACCTATTCAAGACAAGCACTTCAGGAACAACGTGGCTCCTCTTTGTTGAGCTGCAGCTGCAGATCTGTGCACACTGCACTCACAAAAAGCCCCATCTCGGTCCTTAATGAGGGATTTCACAGGTTTTAATCCTGCCTGGTGCTAATCCCTGACCTGGACACAGGTCTGATGTTTAAGCAGACTTGTTCCTCAGAAACCGGTGGAGAATAATTAATCTAATTGCATGAACACAGCAATAACACAGACACACACATTTCCTCCCTCCTTCTACCCATTCCATACTCCTGACTAGCCCAAAATCTTCTATCCCAGCTCCAACTTCTCTCTAGTCCACCATTACTGACAGTCAAACTGGGTTTTTAGCTTTGTCTTTATTCTCCCCAACGCCAAACAGCAGAAACCCCATTTCTGTGCTCGACAACATTGCGAATAATAGATTTAATTCCACTTTCAGATATTTAATTCTAATTTTCTGCTGCTGCCAGAGGAAGTTTGAGTAGCCAAGAGATGCCCTGCTTCTAGTGAACGAAAGGATGTGCTGCTTTGGTGCAATTCTGTGGCAACTGCCTTGTCCTCATCAAGGCAATAAAGAAAACACTCAATTTTAACTAAAGACTCCACACCAGGACTCCCTTTGTGGTGACAGTTACAACCTCCATAACACTGACCTTTATTGGAACAAGGTTTCAGTCACAGATCCAAATTACAGACATTTATGACTGGAGATAAAGGAATAAATCCATTACTGGTGGTAATAATAGTTTAGTTTTTATGCACCAAGTCTCTGCAAGGGGATCTGGTGAATCCTTTGCCAGTGAGTTCCAGAACTGTTGCTGGAGTGAGGCAGAACATGGGAAATGGGATGAGGGAGTCTCTGGTGAGGGTTGTACAAGTTCACTCCAAGAGCTGTGACCTCCAAGGGCTTTTCTTATCTACATCTTTGGAAGTATTTGATTCTCCTTCTGTGTGTGCAACTACTACTAATATTTCTTTGCCCTTCCCTAATCCAGCCCAAACCCACGATACCAGTCTGTGTTTAAAGAGGGTTTTGCCACTGAAAAGTCACAATGAACACACTCTTTTCCCTGAGATAAATTAAGAAGTGGAGGAGTAAAATTAATTCTTCACAAGACATCAGAAATTTCAAATAAAGAGCAAGAGTTGAGGTAAGAAGTCTCACCCAGTGATAACCCAGGCAACACACCTTCCACTAGACCAGGTTGCTCATTTCATACTGAATTTGCAAAATTGTGTTAAATAGGTGCAAGGTTGACTCCTTCAAAATGTAAAACTTCATGAAATCAGGAGAAATCTGGGAAGGAAATTTTTAGAACAGCAGAGACTCAGGCTGAAGGCAAACTGTTCAAAGATGGGGAGCTCTGGAGTTCAATGTTGAAACCAAAAGGAAGGGTCTAGAATCAACCCTGGGTTTAGAAAATATCCTATAAAATGACCAAATTCCCCTCATTTTGTAGATTCATTAAGGCTGGAAAGGACCACCAAGATCAAATCCAACCTTTCCTCACACTTTTTTTACCAAATAGTTGCAACTGCAGTTTTCTGGAAGAAGCACCACAATTGCTGAGTGAATATTTCCCCTAATTGTTTTATTCTGAGCACTTTTATACATGAAAATGCTCATCAGCCCACCAGACAAGCTTTTCTTTTATTCAGGTAACACAGCAAGGCTCTGACCTCGCTGACATTTAGGGGGTTTGATCACTGGCACTAAATGCTTAACAAGCAGAGATTTGATTGTGTGGCACCAAGCCTGCATAATTTATTTTTAATAGTCTGATAAAATCCATTGCACTGTTGAAAGATGCATAAAGGTTTGGATAGTGGAAAAGGACTCTCCCTACAAGGATTTGCACAAATGGCTGTGTTATGGGAAGAGTGATGGGGTGTTAAACTGCTGGGAACCATTTGAATTCCAGTTAAATAGAATGGGCTAAATACAGTTGTTTTAAGGAGTCCATGAAAATCAGATGGTTCAATATCCTTCTGAAATAGCCACCACTAAAAATGTATTTTAAAGCTGTAAAATTATATTCCAGAAATGCACTTGGAGATAAGGGTTAGAGGGCAAGGTTGGTGTTCAGCCAAAGGTTGGACTTGATGATCTTGGGGATTTTTCCAGCCTTAATGACTCTGTAATTCCATGAAAACTACGGTAGTATCTGATTCCAGTAAAGCAAAATCTGTCTCACTGTTTGCTACTGTTTGTAAGGTTTGTTATCTATTTATAACACCCCAGGAAAACCCCCAAACAGGAGAATGAGCACAGGTTGACCTCCACAGCAAACTTCCTATAGGTTTTCTCTGCCATTTTGGGAAGAATCTGCAGGAATAAAACCCTTCCTGAGCTGTTGCCTTTGCAAGATTTATCCTTGTAGGCTTATGTGCACCCTGAAATATATTGGGGGTTTAAAAGAGAAAGCCAGATTGATCCTTGATTACAGCACCTCTTATTGAACTTCTACAGGGCAACAGCAACAAGAAATGATCATTTGTGCTACAAAAACTAACCTACATCAGTTTTCATTAGTTAGTTTTCATTCAACTTCATTATAACCATAAGTGATGGTCTGTTTTAAGAGAGCAGTTTTAATTAAGCTGATCTTTGAGGAGGAAGTTGATGGGATTACATAAAGAGAGCTCTTTTTCATCCTAATGGGAGTTGGGATAACTTTACAAAATTCAATTATTTCTTTCTGAGGCTGCATAAAAAATATTTGGGAAACGACTGAAACAATTCTTAAAGCAAATTATACCACTGTCAGAAAACAAGAAATCAGTGTGTCACAACACAGGGGTATTTCTATACAAAGCATCTCACAGTGACTCTGTACAGACAATCCCTGTCTGAATATTATATTCCTCATTAAAATTACCTACAACTAGAAAGAGGAATATTTTCTGTTTGTCACTTGAAATTAAAAAAAACAATAAGCCAGATGAAAAATGTCTGCAACCATAAGGAGGCAGGAAAATGTTATGTTTTAATTCATCTAAGCTCACTGAGTGCTGTAAAAACCCAGGTACAGCTTTACAGCTTTGGAGATGTCCAAATAACTGCATTTTCTCCAGTAAAGCCAGATCTATAAAATTCCACCCACTGTTCTCATGTATACATTTTTAATAAGTGGATTTTATGTAGTGGTTGCCTAAAAGTAGAGCCAATATCACAGCAAGTGTTGTACCAGGGACACTCCACTGTTTATATTTTCAATTAGATCAAATGGTGTTAAAGGCATGAACATGGGCCTGGGGAGCCCTGGGGGAAAGTGGTTGGATAAACAGAGCTGGGGAAATTCCTTCTCACACTGATTTAATGGCACTGACATCAACAAAAGGCTTAAAGTGAAGGAAACAGAACAATAGGGAGGGAGGGCAAGGAGCAGCAGTACTTAAAGTGGGGGGTTAAATATGTTTTTCCCATACTAATATCATAAAATCCCAGAATGGTTTGGGTTGGAAGGGACATTAAAGTTCATCTTGTTCCACCCCCTGCCATGGGCAGGGACACCTTCCACCAGCCAGGGTGCTCCAACCTGGCCTTGGACACTTCCAGGGATGGGGCAGCCACAGCTTAAAATAATTTACAATTTTCACTAGCTTTAATATTTGCACATTTGACTTTAACACACTTGCACTCTGAGCATCAGTCACCCCCCCCAAGATATTAAAAATCAAGATTAAAAATGGATTTTCAGGTTATTCAAAGGTAATTCTCATCTCACACAACAACATTTGATTTTTCTCAAGGAAGGTGGGAAGTTTGAGAACTATAGAGTTGATCTGAGTGCACATAAATCAGCAGAAAAACTCCCCAGCCAAGACTTCTCAGCTTTTGCAGACCCAGTTTGCCTCAGAAAATCAATTTTTTCAAAAGTAAAATTGGTACAAAAGAGAAGATGGGGGACAAATATCTGGCAAAAGTGCCTAATATATGAGATTTGAAATGCCCCATGGAATTCAAGGTACAAGTGGAATAGGACTGCAGGAAACTGCTGAGGAATAAATGGAGCAGGGTGTCCTAAGGCAGGTTGGCAGGAATTGCACATCCTTTCCCATTTCATTAATTCAAGAATTAATGCTCAGCATTAGAACAGAAATTACTTACAATTTCTTACATTGTGATAATGACATGTAACAGGGAAAATGCAAAATGTATGAGGAGGAAGAGTTAAGAAGGGCTTCTAGAAGTACCATAAGTGACTTTTATAAGACTCTGTTGAACAGCACAGGGTGGTTTCTACTGACATTTGGGTTTCCCAGAAGTCTGGGGGAAACTATGCCTTGACTAGAGAAATAAAATAATGATGCAGAGTCACTGGGGACTTGGAGAAACATGAATACACAAGGGGATATAAATACATTGAAAACAAATGGTATTAGTCAGTGTTATAAAAGCTTCATGAGAGTGATGGAAAACATGGATCACAAAGACTGGCAGTGCCACCAGGAGATGGCACCAGTGCCAGTGCAGAGATGGGTCTGCAGAGGGAATAGGACACAGCTGCAAGTACTTCCCAAAACATAACCCTACACAGAGTCATTTAGGTTGGAAAAGACCTCCAGGGTCATTGAGTGCCCCCTGTGCCCCATCCCCACCTTGTCCCCCAGCCCAGAGCACTGAGTGCCACATCCAGGCCTTCCTTGGGCACCTCCAGGGCTGGGGACTCCAAACCAACCTGAGCAGCCCCTGCCAAGGCCTGACCACCCTTTCCAGGGAGAAATTCCTCCTCATGTCCCACCTGCCCCTCTCCTGGCACAGCTTGAGGTCGTGTCCTCTCCCTCTATCTCTTCCCTGACACGTATGACATAAAACAAAGCCATGCTTGAAAGGAGTAACTTAATGTGTAGCTACAGTAACTTCTGTAAGTTGAGAGGTTTGCTGAATTATTCTATTTTAGTCTGGTTTCCTGAGCTCTTTAACTCACAGCTGAATGACTCCTTGCAGCTGATCCCCATTAGGTGACATCTGGTACCCTGCTCTCACAGCCCAGGATGTCTGTGTGGTCTTCTCCTCCTCACAGATGGTGGACATTGATCCACTGACCATTCAGCACAACTGGGAGGTGAAGAAATGAAAGTTCCTTGCAGTTCCCAGGCTCTGTGCTCCTGGTTTTCTCTCCCTCAAGGCAAATCAATGCAAAATGTGACCCACTTGTCTGATAACTCACAGCCATCAAGGTACAACCACAAACACAACCCTAAAAATCCCAAGACATGCAGGTAGTGTTTTCTCAGATTTTTTTTTCCTTAAAAAAAAAAACCCAAAAAACAAAACAAAACACACATACACAAAAATAAAACCAAAAAACCACATCCCCACAAAAACCTGAAGAAAAAAAAAAAATAGAATGAAGGTCACTGTAATTGTGTTGATAACAAAGGCTGTTCAATGACAATTGCACTTGTCCATGTTGTCAGAACACGAACAGCACCACCAGTTATATCAAAACCAACTTCAATAAAAACCTTCATACTCCTTTTTGCTTATACTTTTTAAATTTCCTTGTCCAATTATTTCCAGTCAGGGCTGCCATTCCAGCCCTGGGGATAAAGAGCTTCCAGTTCCATTATAGATAAACTCCCAGGTATTGATCGGAGCATCTCCCACGTGAGTCAGGACCAGGACACAAAGTTTGAAAGCTGTTCTGATGTGGTAAAAATGAAGTGGCTTCCAGGGATGGGGCAGTGACAACTTCTCTGGGCAACCTGTGCCAGTGCCAAGGGCCACCCTCACAGGGAAGAATTTCTTCCAATATCCAATTTAAATCTACTCTCCTTCACCTTAAAGCCATTCCCCTGTGTCCTGTCACTTCAGGTCCTTGTCCCATGTCCCTCTCCAGCTCTCCTGGAGCCCCTTCAGGCACTGGAAGGGGCTCTAATGTCTCCCTGAAGCTTCTCTTCTCCAGGCTGAACAACCCCAACTCTCTCAGGCTGCCTTCATAGAGATCTTGACATGAACAATTAACCTCTCGAAGAGGAATTTCTAAAATGTTTTTCTCCATTCTCAGTTGGAAATTGAAAATTTTAACAGCACTAATTTCCTCAGCAACTGAGAAATTCTGTTCCCAGTCTTGTTAGATGAGAAATGCATAAGCAAAATAGTTTATTGTGACAGAAAATAGATTTTTTAGAAATTTTTAAAATTGGTGAGGAGAAGCTCAGGTTAAATCTGTTGCAAGCAATTTTTTGTCTATTTACTCTTGGTACCACTTAGAAAAAGCCATGTAATTATTTTAAAGAAATTTTTAATGAAGAAATACCTAAAATTCCATTTTAAATTTCATTCCTAATTAAAATTAGAGCTGCTAATTATAATGCCTATCTCCTTTAGAAGGTGCTGCAAGGCTTAATTAATTGTCGGTAAAGCTCATTTGAGGAGCTCACAGGATGGAAGTGGAAAATTGTTTATGTTAATCAGGAGGATGGCTATGAGAGCTCTGGAATGGGAGTGGAATGCTCACCATGGGGATGGAATGGGACTTCTGGGTACATCCCATGAGATCCCACAGTCCTGTTGTCCCCATTCAAATGAACATCAGACCAGGACAGCTGAGGTGCCTCCAAGGTCAGAAGTCCTTCAAGGAGGTTGGGTTGAATCCAGATCATTTAAATCAGGGTCAGTCAACCATCCCCCTCTTCAAATAGAAGCTTTCCTTTCCTCTAAGGCAGAACATCAGCCTCACCTTCTGTCCTGCTCCTGTCACTTCATCTTTCTCCAAAGGGGTCTCAATTATGAGCCACCTCAGGTAAGAGCAGCCCCACCGTGGCCTTTGTGTGATCTGCCACAGAACACAGGGGTTCAGTCTCTCTGACCCTCCACACCTCCAAACCACACCAAAAATCACAGAATCATTTAGGTTGGAAAAGGCCTCTGAGATCACCAAGTCCACCCTGTGCCCCATCCCCACCTTGTCCCCCAGCCCAGAGCACTCAGTGCCACATCCAGGCCTTCCTTGGACACCTCCAGGGCTGGGGGCTCCAAACCTCCCTGGGCAGCCCCTGCCAGTGTTGGAAGGATTGGTACAGTGGCAGAGCCCTAAAGGAGACACCACCCAACTCCTGGGAGAAGGTCTCTGCACTCAGTGGTTGTGTTGGAAACTAAGGGGATGCACAAATGTGTTCTCAGTTTATGGGTGGGGAAAATTCAAGCTCAAAAAGTTGTACACTCCCTTTTTTTTGATTGAATTATTGTTTGGGACTACTCCAACATCCATGTGCCACCTCACTTCCATGTCCTCTCCACTTGCCATTGCTTGGACAGGCAGGCACTTAATCCCATCGCTAACGAAGGAATTTACACCAAGATTACATAAAAATGTGATGAAGAAACATCTGTGGCATAATTTGCACTTTTCACAACAGAAATATTCCAAAAACTGCTGTTTCCTGAATATTAGGAAGAAGTTCTTCCCTGGGAGGGTGGTGGTACAGGGTGCCCAGAGAAGCTGTGGCTGCCCCTGGATCCCTGGAAGTGTCCAAGGCCAGGTTGGATGGGGCTTGGAGCAACCTGGGCTGGTGGAAGGTGTCCCTGCCCATGGCAGGGGGTGGCACTAAATGATTTTTAAGATCCCTTCCAAGTCAGATTCTGTGATTTTATGATACAAATAACTTTTGCTCACTAATAGTAGGACATTCCCCTGCCTGAGCTCTGCATTTGATCCCTGCTGAAAAACTCATAAGAGGAAAAATGGAAATTTAAGAAGTTTTGAAGTTCATTTGTTATTAAAATCTGTGTCTGTGCCACTTGAAACAAACAAGTCCCCCCTTTTTTGTTTAAATAAGTAAAATTTGGAGGGACAGTCAAATGTTTCCTGAGGTCAGTCAGTGCTGGGATGAGATCTGAGTGACAACTCATCCTATGAGCTCAGTCTTAAGGGGAGACCCAGGACTAAACAAAATCATTTCCATTCCTCATCTAAACCTAATACCGAGTCCTGACCCAGTTTTGGGGGAGAGAGGCTTGTGATTACCTGACAGGAGCTCATATTTGTAGGAGAGGAACAGCAAGAGCACATTTAATCTTTCATGCTCCTGGTCCGACAGCTGCGGTTTCGCTCGCTCAGCTTTCTCCAAGGATGAGCAACGCAGAGCTAATTTCTATCCACCCCAAATTTCCAGACAGGAATATGCAAAAGCTGTAGGAGCTGTTTATCTGCCTGAAGCACTAATTGTGTGGGTCCTGGCTGCAGCACACCGGGAAAGCCGTGTGTTTCATGGTTAATTCCAGGGAAGAGCCACGCAATGCTCAGTGGATAAAAGGCTTGTAGTCCCAGCTGGGAAAACAGTTCCATTATCTCCCAGCTGCACAGACCTTCCATACGGCTCCGTTCTGCCTGG
Organism: Pachyramphus minor; assembly: GCA_013397135.1. Lineage (NCBI taxonomy): Eukaryota > Metazoa > Chordata > Aves > Passeriformes > Tyrannidae > Pachyramphus > Pachyramphus minor. Next base: position 81,967 of record VYXB01001473.1, read on the forward strand.
ATGAACACTGTGCCTTGCTGAGAGCCTGAAACAGTCCTGCAGAAAATTGTAAAGATCCTGAGACATTTCCCTGCTCAGATGTGTAAGTACAGAATTGTGCTGTCTGCTGCAATGTGAATAATGCTGGGGAGCTGCCTGTGCTGGGGTGGGTTTTTTTCTCTCCTTCCTCAGTGATTTTCATCAGCATAAGGGGGAGAGAAGGAAGAAAATTCGCTGCTTTATTTTTGCTGTGTGTCTGTAAATGGCTGGTGCTCCAAATGTGTGCGTTCTTGGGAGAAAAAAAACCCCCACCACTATATAATGAATTTGTATTCATGTGAGGTCTGAGGCAAACAGAGAGTCTGTGCAGGAACAGACACCACAGGTATTTTGTTGGAGTCTCTCACAGCTCTGTGCTGCAGTAAAACGGACAACACAGAGGATGACAGTGCTAATTTTGGCACTTTCATATGACTTTCTACAGCATATTAAAAGATGAAGTGGGTAATGAGAGCCTAACCTAATTCCTGCCAGCTGAAGGCGTAAAAGCAATAAATATCAATCTTCAGGAAAATTTAAGTAAGTCCTAAAAAAGAAAGTTTTCCCTGTTGCTCATTTGAATCATTAAAAAAAAAAAAAAAAGCAAGGCAAGTTCATAGCTTATATTGAACTCTGGTTTTGCAGAAGTGTTGGTTTAGATATTGTTATTTGTTTACACTGTATGACACAGCTTTAAAGGAAAAGTAATCCTGTATAAAAAGTTTTGGAAGTCTGTGGTTCCAGAAGCAACTGCTTGACTAAGGCTTTATATTAAATAGTGTATTCCCAGAGTGCTTTTTGGGTGAATCCTTGGATTCAGACAGTTGTTCCAGGTGTAAAAGAGTTCCTCCAGCAGCTTTTGCACAAGCAGCTCCATGTTAACAATTTCCTGCAGCACTTATGGAGCTGAATGATTAAACAAGATGCAAACACCCTGCAGCCTGTGCAAATAACACTTAGTTGGCCTTTTGTCAGCACTGCAACCGTTTGCAGATAAATATTAGGAGTCAAAAATCAGTGTATTTACTCCTCTGAAGGAGCATTTCCTTCTCCCCTCTTTTTATTGCCCTCCCCCAAAGAGAGGAGACCTGTCACTTCCACACTCAGCATTTATAAAGTTCTGGAAGTTCAGAGAATTTTTATGTGTGTGCAGTGTTTGATTCCAGGCACCACCTGCCCACAAATAACCCATCTTCATCCGCCAGCTTTGGCTTTGGTGCTCCAGAGGCACTATGTCAGTGTTCCACAGTCCAGGAGTCTCTGCTTCAGAGGTTTTATGACACTAAAAAGTCCCAAATCAGTACCTATGTGAAGTTAGCAACAACCATAGATCACATTTTATTGTGTAAAAAAGAAAAATAAAACACACCAATGTATGCAGCTGGAGTTTTCAAATGCTGCTGAGCTACTGATGGCCAAGGATTACAAGTTTTACCTTCCATGATGAGGATATAATGGTAAATAATATATAACAACTTAAGTGCTTTACATCAAACAGGAGACATGTCTCTTTGCCTTTTCTTCCAGCTTTATGGTCACTATTTAAAAGGTTTGGGAGGTATAATAAGCTCCTCTAAAATTAATTTCTTGCCATTGAAGCAAATATTTCCATCAGAAAACAAAGGGCCAGCATCCCCAGGGGGACCTGGAACACAAAGTTGTGTGTTTGCATGGTGTGGGCACAAGGCACTATTTGTTTCTGGACAGAAAATGTTCATTAGAAGATGTTTGTCTTGTAGTGGGAATAGGTCAGCTCTTCAAAATAGCATCAGATTTGTGTTTTCCCCCCAGAACTGTGTTAGTTGCACGTTACTACAATGCAAAGTTCCTTCTGTTTAAAATGGAGTTTATTCCAGAAATTGCCACAGGTTGGCCTCTATTATTCCCTGCTCATGTGCTGCTCACCTTTCTGGAGCTTGCTCAGAGAAACCAAGACACAAAAACCACTTAATGCTGCTGTTCCTGTTTGGGCCAGACCCTCCTGACCTCTGTGAAGGACCAGACTCCCAGGGAATGCTCTTAGACCAGGAAGTCTGGCTCAAAAATTCCCTTATTCCTGGCTCAAAAACTCCTTTATTCTTTCTTCCAAAAGGCTGCACTCCAAGTTGATTATAACTGTGTCCACAGACAAATTTGTAGCTTAAATTTTCTGTGGAAAAGGCAAAGTCTCTTGGAGAAGCAAAGACACAAAGAACTTCAGGCACAGTTTTACAGCTACAACTCCCTGAGTGGTAAATACCAGCTCTGGGACACTAAACCCCTGCTTTGTAGCAACACACCAGTATTTAGATGATTAGGTGACCTTATTTGCATCCACAAACTACTAGAGTTCACAAATCTCTTATTTACACAAAGTCTTTCCACAAGTGCAGAATATACAAGGTAAAAACACCATGAAAAAAACAGAACAGAGGATCTGCAAGTACCTTAAACACAATGAATAGGAACAACCCCAAGTAAAATAGATCCAGACATTGTACTTAACAGCTTTTGAGGAAAAAAAAAACCACACAAAACTAGCATGAGACAAAGCATCAGAGGTTTGGAAGGTCTAGAAGATCCCACCATAATGCTGGGAGACTTCTAAGCAGACCAGGGCAGCTCAAAGTGCCAGCAAGATGTTTCTGCACAAAACAAGACATGGGGGCTTGCAAACATCAGTACCAAAGGCTCTAAGAGCTCCAGAGAAAGGCAGAAAGGAAAAGGATGTGTTTTTCCCTACCTTTCTGCTCCCAGCTCTGTCTCCTCTCCCCCAGGAAGGTCCTGCTGGGCTCCCAGCCCAACTACAGCAGCACCAACCCTGGTGGATCAGGTGCAGCTGGTCACCACTTCCTGCTGCTTTTATTCTTCAGGGGGAGAGGGGTTTCCACCCACTTGTTCTGGGAGTGCAAAGATAATTGTTCCATCTTTGGAACAATTGTTCCTTCCAGACCCTAAAGGGGCTCTAGAAGAGCCAGAGAGGGGCTTTGGATAAAAGCATGAAAGGACATGACAGGGGGGAATGGCTTCCCACTGCCAGAGGGTGGGTTAGGTGGGATATTGGGAGGGAATCCTTCCCTGGGAGGGTGGGGAGGCCCTGGCACAGGGTGCCCAGAGAAGCTGTGGCTGCCCCTGGATCCCTGGAAGTGTCCAAGGCCAGGTTGGAGCAACTGGTCTAGTGGAAGGTGTCCCTGCCCATGGCAGGGGGTGGAATGGGATGACCTTTAAGGTCCCTCCCACCCAAATCCTTTTATCATTCTATGATCTCATGTTTTGATTCATTTTGGGGGTCTTTATGTTTTGGGTTTCCTGCAAGAGGAAAAACTCCCCAGCCTGCAGTGCTCAGGAGAATGACTGAGAGAGAGGGGTGGGAAGGAGGGAGTTGGAGAGAAGAGGAATTTCCCTCACTTACACCCTCTAATATATTTTTAGCCTATAAAGACAAGAAGAAATGGATGGAGTCAGTCAGAAAGGCAGTTTGTTTTATTAAAATTCTTGACAGCATCTGCTGCAAGGCTCTTGTTAAAAGAGATGGAAAACATCAGAAAGATGAGAGAGAAACAGTGTTATGTCCTTGCTCTTTACACAACATAATAATATGGGAATGAGTATAATTGGCTTCCAGATCACTGTTTTTATTAGCCATGTACAAACACAAGTGACCCACTGCCCAGGTACACAACAACCCTCCCTGGGCTCTCATCACACTCCCACCAGAAGCTTCTCAAACAAAAAAAACCACGTTCCCTAATTTTTATAAACTAAGTGCTCATTTTTTTCTGGACACCAACAGGATCCATTTTATATAAAAGACTCCTCAGAAAAAATATGAGACCTGTTTCATTTTTGATAGTAAATTAAGCTCTCCCGTGGCTGTAACCAAAGCATGAGGATCCCAAGTGCCTCCCTTTGGCGATGTCTGCAGGGAATCTCTTATTAAACTTATTAAAAATTTCTTATTGAACTTATCTCTTATTAAAGAGGGAAAGGCTGGCTGGAAAACAGGGAACCTCTGCTATAAGAATGATGTAATTTGCTCCATTCCCATTCCAGCATGGAAGGGGCTGAAGTATCCTGTCTCAAAGGAGCTGGTGGTCCAGCAGTCAGGGCTCTCAGCTCATGTCTGTAAACTTTTGATGTGCAAAAAGAAAAAAAGATCAGGGGTTCATTTGCAAGTCTGGCTTGGTTAGATCAAACCCTTTCTCATGAGGGTTTTTCCAGAGTCAAACTGATCAAAGCCTGGGATAGGGCTGCCCACAGAGACAGCAGTCTGGGATTAGGATGCTCCAGGGATATAGGAGATGGCCATTTAGGTGCAGCAGATATTGTTGTTTAGGTAGGGTAGAAATTTCATCACTGCTTGTAACCCTGTGCCTAAACTCTTGGCTATTCTGGACCTTGCTCCAGCAGTTCTCCCATATACTGAAGAATTCTTCCCACAAAAAATATTCTCAGAGCTCATTCTCATGGACTCAGGCAGAGGAAAATATTAGAGGATTNCATATTGAAGAATTCTTCCCACAAAAAACATTCTCAGAGCTGCTGAGAACCTTCTGAAGGGGCTGAGTTTGATGACAGGCCGTCTTGCTGGTGCTGTCACCCCACAACATGGACAGTGTGTGTTCAGCTTCCCAAACTCCACTGCTCATGGACTTGGGCAGAGGAAAATATTAGAGGATTTTAGAAGATTAATAAGGAAAATGCTCTCTATTCTGGGCAAAGGACATGCTGGGCTGTGTTGTCAGCAAGTGGGAGATCAGCACCTTTGATCAGCACCTTTTTTTTCCTTCCCATCCCTGTGATTAACCTTGGGAATAAAGAAGCTGTTCAAGTTTCCTACAGTTAAATTAAGGACTTTTCAGCTGTTTACTGATTATTTTCTTCTGTGCGTTTTATGCTTCATCCTGTCCCACTGCCTTGTCTGTTATGAGGTCAGTCCACTAAAAACGGGTCTGTCTGGGGCACAAAATATTTGTCACTGTTTCTGAACCCCTGGTGCATCATATACTTCACCACTACAACCCATTTCTCCCAGACATTCCCTCTCAAGCAGAGCATAAAGTGAGTTTGGTGTATACAAGTGGCACCTTTGGTGAGAGAAACAGGGATTAAAAGCACTGAAGTTTCTGCAACTTCATGTCTTCAAGCACTTGCTGATAATCCTACCATGAAATTACAAAACCAGCGGGACCAGAGCAAACCTCACTGCAAATTGTGCTTCCTCCATTTGTAAAGGAATCCAGATAAAGTGTCGATTTTTATCACCTAAATTAGACAGCTGTGTCACATGGACTATCCAACCCCTTGGCTGAAAGCTCCCAGTGGTGTTGGTAAAACAGACTTTGGGCTTGTGTGCAGTGATCTGTGGTCCATCCCTGCTTTCCCAGCGTCCCACAGCTCCAGGAAGGGAACCCACAAGGAATCTGGAGAGGGACTATTCATCAAGAACTGGAGTGGTAGGACAAGGGTGGGTCCAAACTGAAAGAAAGTTGGTTTAGATTGGATATTAGGAAGAAATCCTTTGCTGTGAGGGTGGTGAAATGGGAGTGTGCAAGGTCAACTTGGAAAACCTTGTCCGGTGGAAGGTGAAGATGAGCTCCTCTCTAGAGCTGATTTGCAGGGTTTTCTGAGTCACACACAGGCTGTCCTGAGAGAAATTTGGGATGTCTCATCCCTGGAAGTGTCCAAGGCCAGATTGGACAGGGCTTGGAGCAACCTGGGCTAGTGGAAGGTGTCCCTGCCCATGGCAGGGGGTGGCACTGGGTGGGCTTTAAGGTCCCTTCCAACCCAAACCAATCTATGATTCTTTGGAACCAAGGAGTTCATCCTTGAGCCAAATAAAGAAAACCAAGCATGTAATGCTCAATGTGGGGCCATTCTCAGAGCCAGCACACACAGCTTTTGGAGAGCCACACTGGGCATCCAGACTGACCCCCAGCACTGCTGCTGATCCTCCTCCGAGCCTCAGTTCCTTGGCACTCCTGTTATAGCTCATTCTGGTGCTTTAGAGTCAGATAAACCCTGGCTGCTCTCTGCTGGGAACCGGTTTACACCTGGCATTGTCACTGGTCCTGCAGCATTGAAGCTCTCCCCAGCCTGATGACATTGTGCTCATTGCCTGAGTTCAGCCACTTAGCCCCAAATGGCTTTGTTTTCCTCGGGCTGCTGATAGCAGGGAAGCTCTGCAGTCACCAGGGATCTGGGTGGTGAGGGAATTTCTCTCCCAGCGATTGTTTTGGCCGAGGTTTAGTGAGAGCTCTTGGGCTGCACAGCGGGTTGGAGGTTTTACCCCTGTTACACTCACTTAAACTGCCACCTCTCCCTCAGCACTGATATCATTAGTGATGACATATTGCTGAGGCCTCTCCACACAGGTCAACCAGCCCTTCCTGGAACCATCACACAGAGCTAAAAGCCACATATATATATATTTTTAACCCTCTCTTTTCCAGTATTATTCACTCTGAAGCTACTGGAGGTGCAGGTCTAATTTCACTGCCCTAAACCCACTCTGGTTCCTCTATTCCACTGTATTTTCAGTCCTAGCTCAATTTTCCCACCCAAATAACAATATTTATTAACTATATAACTGTGTAGTGCCTGAGCAGCTGCAAATGCATCTTTTTGACAAGGGCATAATCACAAAGACTTGTCAGAGGGATCTTTTACTTGCAAGGAAAATCTCTATTTCCTACATAATCGGAATAGGAGCAGTTTTATTCATGTATTCTTTTGTAAAAACCTGCTCTACTGGAAGGTATCTCTCTTTGGCAGGGGGTTGGAATGAGATGATCTTTAAGGTCCCTTCCAACCCAAACCATTCTATGATTCTGTGAAAAACCTCACATAAAATAAACAAACAAACAACAGCTTCATTTTTCAAGGACAGAATTCTGGTGGAACTGAACGTACTGTGAATATTTGTTGTCGTTGCTGTTTAAGCAGCAAAACAGCTCTGAGCAGGATAAAGCCAGGCTGTACCTGTGTAAACATTCCCCCTGGAACACACCTGGCCCAGGCAGGAGGTGAGAAATGGAGGTAGGAGGAGAAATGATGAGGTGGTGGAATCTCCATCCCTGGGGGCCTTCGAGGAACGTGGCACTCTGGGTTGGGTGACAAGGTGGTGATGGCTCAAAGGTTGGACTTGGTGATCTCAGAGGTCTTTTTCAATCTAAATAGTTCTGTGATTCTTTGAAATGCTGCTTGTTCAGGTGTGGCCCCCTGAGAAGCAGGAACCAGAGCTGTGACTCTGTGGTGTAACCTCAGTGTCCTCTTGCTTTCCACTGCCTGACAAAGGCTCCTGCTCCAGCATCCTCAGGTCTCACACAAGCTTTTCTTTCCCCTCTTTGCTGTGGGCATCTGAACTAAAGGTTTATTGCACCATTTGTCCACTTTCCATACGTGGAAATTAATGCCTGTTAATAGGATTATTCACCCCTTGTGCTGCTGCCCTCCCCAAACACCAGTTTGGGCCATCAGTGCCACAGGGACCATCCTTGCTGCAGCACCAGGAATGTTTCCTCCCCCACTGCTGCTCCTGTCCAGTTTTGATTCCATCTGAGACATCACCTTGGCTTTTAGTAGCTGCCTGAAGCAAAGGAGAATCCTGGCTTATGAACCTGCTCACAATTGCTGCAGTTCCAGCCAGGAATAAACTGTTCTCAACCTAAATACTCCTCTGAGGACACTGAGCTTGGGGGAAGATACATAACTGTGCTGTATCTGGTGCAAGCAGGGATAAGTGAGCCTGGTATGTACTGGATAACTTGGGAAAGCAGTTGGGAAGAGAGGGGAGGGAAAGAAGAACAGTGGTGAGCATAGATAAACAATAATGACCTCTTTATACTGTAGTAAATGCAAGGTTTCCAAATAAAACATAAACTACTGCAACTACAGACACTGTAAAAGCATCCAAAACAAAAGCTTTGTCCAAAGGCAGCCCAAAAAGTGCCTCAAGAGGAAGGAAAACCCCAGTGTGTTAAACCCCCCTTGCACAGTGGGGGGGAGGTGGGGCTGTGGTTGGTGCTGAGGTCACCATGGTGGGTGCTCCCCATCACCCTCCTGCCAGCCCAGGGTGGGCACCATGGGGAGCAGGGCCCACAGAGTAATTAAAATGGCAAATCAAAGAGGGATTAAAATCACAGAGCAAAGTGGGCAAAGCTCAGTGCAAGAAGCAGCACTGGAGGTGCATTCAGATCATCCACATGTGGCATGGAATGGGTGCACTCTCAGCTGACGTGCAGTTAAATTTGCAGGGAAAGTGGTTTTGCATTTTAATGCAAAATTTCCCCGAGGTGAGACAGGATCTACCACTATATCTTGTAGAAATCTTGATAACCAAGACTTCAGGGAATGCTGTTGGTATTTTGGGATGCTCTGGGGAAGGTTATGGAGAGTGCTAGTTGGTATTATTCTGTTCTAGATGTATTTCAGCGTTAACTGTACAGCTTTACTGAGAGATTACCAGTTTTAAAGTTAGTCTTATAGAAGGTGTTGAATAATGGATGATATTAAACTTTGGAATAGGGATTCAGAAGATTGATTTGGAAGACATAGGTGTGAGATACCCAAAACTGAACTTCTGTCAAAAATTAGGAGAATAAATGTTACGTTTGAAGTGCAAGAACAGACAAAAAGCACCCTACTCACTGATTCAGGCAAAATAGAAATGACTAACCCTGTCACGATCTTGCCTCTTTGTCTGACTGGCTTTCTCAGCAAGATTGATTCAAAATCCATCTAAGCCCTGAAAGGAATTAGCAGGAAACCACTTTGTATGACAATGCTGAGGGGGTGGGTCGAGCAGGCAGAGAACCAGCAGCACTACCCAAAAATAAAGCCCAGGCCCTGCCTAAACAGGGGTCTGAAGTTCAGTGGAGTGTGAGTAAGTCATACAAATCTCTCACCTCAACCCACAGAGGCAACAGAAGTACTTTAAGAGAATAAAAACCAAGTTAGAATTTTTTTTTGAGATCATAAAATCATAGAATCACAGAGTGGTTTGGGTTGGGAGGGACCTTAAAGACCATTTTATTCCATGGGAACACCTTCCACCAGCCCAGGTTGCTCTGACCTGGCCTTGGGCACTTCCAGGGATCCAGGGGCAGCCACAGCTTCTCTGGGCACCCTGTGCAGGGCCTCCCCACCCTTCCAGGGAAAATTTCTTCCCAATATCCCATCTAACCCTACTCTTTTTCAGACACACTAAAGCTGATTCACAAAGGTGTCACTCAGTGGTGATTTTCCTTGCAGAAAGTTCTGTCACAAAATGTTGCACATTTTTTATTGGCAAACAGGCCAAAATCAACCATGAAACATCGATGGGTACCAGGAATACCTGGGGAATGTCTGTGACACTTGAATGAGTTAAAAGTAGTAAGGAAATGGAAGTGTAATTTGGAACAGGGTGCCCAGAGCAGTGGGGGAGTCCCCATCCCTGGGGGGATTTAAAAGCTGTGTAGATGTGGCACTTGGGGACATGGGTTAGTGGTGACCTTGGCAGTGCTGAGTTAAAGGCTGGACTCAATCTTAGAGAGCTTTTCCAGCTGTAATGATTCTGTGATGATAAGTATAAATGGCATCAAAGTAAAACCAGGTGAGATCTCTTTTAGTGACATTCCGATTCAAAACCATATTGGGCAAATCAGGGGGTTGAAAATGGAAGGTTTGTGAAGAAAATGCATCAGGAAAAGCACAATTTTGTTAAAACCTTGTGAATAATCTTAATTCTAGGGTTTTTGCCTGTATGTGGTGATGCCCTAGAAAATGACCCACACTGGGGTTGAGAGGGGGGGAAGAGGAGACCCCTCAAGGCTGTGCCCTCCTATCCACCTCACTCCTCTGAGGTGGGTAAAAGCTCCCCTGTGGGGACTGTAAATATCCAGCCTGTTTGTACTATAAAAAGAGGCTACATTTGCTTCCTAGAGCCAACCCTCTCCCCAGCAGCACATGGGATTCCTTTCCAAACTGATTGGTTTGTCTTGTATTTTAACTGAGCGTGGAATGGGGTGTAAGGACAGGGTTATAAAAGGGGTTCAGAGGAAAGCAAGGGTTGAACCCAAATCTCTGGGGCCTGATTAGGGCAGTAGCACAATCAGAGACCATCCTGGAGCCATCTCTTGCACCTTTTGTTGACTGTTCACTGCCAGCCTGAGCAGTGTTATCAGTGTTGGATGAAGCCGTTGAGGGAGTAGCCAAAATTTACACCATCACAGGAAAAACAACCACCTCAAGGGGCCCAAAACTTATTTGTGGCAGACCACAAGTGATCTGAGAGCTGACCTGAGCATGGCCACATTGTTCTGCCTGAAATCCTCCTGCATTTACGCAGAATGAGGTTAATTTTCAGTCTTTCATGCCAGGTCAACAACCATGGCCTGAAATAGATTTTTAGCTTTATTTCTGCTTGTTTTTCCACATATTTTAGTAGTTCATTGTTTGCATTAAGCCTAATAGCTGTATCCACCATTACAAATGCATTGTTAGCTGTCACACCTTTCCCAGCAGCTCATTTGTTCTGAAGGACAGAGCTATAATTCATCAGGAGCAGACACTGATTATTCAAGGGGGTAATTGCACAGGTTGTGGTCTGGTGATCCACCCTGGGCAAGGCCTGGTGCAACAGCCAGGCTCAACCACAGCAAATGTGGGGGCAGAGGAGGTGGTTGCTGTTGATGGGTTGCTTTGTGCTGTATAAAGTAAATCATGGAATACTGAGTGTGAAATCCTGGTGCCTCAGACTCAGCTGCCAACAGGGGTGTAAATAATGCTGGTCAAAGGCACAGCTACTATTGCCCCAAAATCATAAAATCGTGGCATGGTTTGGGTGGGAAAGGACCTTAAAGCTCATCAGATTCCACACCCTGCCATAGGCAGGAACACTTCCCACTGTCCCAGGTTGCTCCAAGCTCTGTCCAACCTGCCCTTGCCCTTTTCCAGTTGGAATAATACTAATTAATGCCAGTTTGTGCCCCATCTCCTTGCTTTAGGGAGCAATAGTTTTTATTGCACCTTTCTGTAAAGAATAACTGTGTTTGCAGCCCTTCTACATTATATTTATAAAGGCTTTCTACTTCCAAGATATCCATATATAAATTCAGTCAGATACAAGCAATCAATGGCCTTTCTTTGGATGAAACCTTACTTTCATGCCTACAAGAAGGATGGACAGGGATTTTTCACAGGGACATGCAGTGATAGTACAAGGGGAATGGCCTTAAGCTGAAGGAGAGTAGGTTTAGATTGGATGTTGGGAAGGAATCCTTCCCTATGAGGGCTGTAAGGCCCTGGCAGAGGTTGCCCAGAAAAGCTGTGGCTGCCCCATCCCTGGGAGTGTCCAAGGCCAGGTTGGACAGGGCTTGGAAAACCTTGTCTGGTGGAAGGTAGAGCTGAGCTCCTCTCTGGAGCTGTTCTGCAGGGTTTTCTGTGTCCCAAAAAGGGAAGGCACAACGTGATCTCTTGGCTGTTGCCAGTAATTTGCATTTTCAGAGATATCTCTGGTGGCTAAACTGTTAAAAACCACTGTAATGGATATTTCTGTTTTCCCTTTATTTCAGTGTTTCGGAGGAACTGTAACGCTTTGGGTAAAATTCAAATCAATGCAAACCTCATAAGCCACTAAAATTTTATAGATGGTTATCCAATATGTAATTTGTTACACAATATCTGTGTGGCTTCTGTTTATTGAGACATAAAGACTTGCCTTTCTTTAAGGTGGATTTTATGTGAGGAGGGTAGAAGAAGGAATAACCTTTCGTACCCATTGTGCCATAAACTAAATTACCCTTAACCCAAACCATTTATCTTGCAGTGGCAGCCTAATGAGACCAAAGGAAACGCAAACAAACTGCCTGAAATTGTCTTGAAGGGACACCTTTTATTTCCATCAGTCTTTTGCCTGTAGCTTCCCAGGTTGGCCACATGGATGTGACAGTGGATAATATCAGATGCTCTGCACAATAATCCAAGGAAATGATGAGGCTGTAAAGCTTGTGCAGGGGAGTTTTTCACCCCTGAATCCCATATGACAGGATGTAAGTGTAGAGATGTTCTGGGGTAGCTGCATGTTTGGTGTTTATTTTCTGGTAGGAACTCTCTGCTGGATGGGAGAAAGAGAGGGAAGGGAAGGAAGCCTTAATCCTTCATTTCCCAGCCCAGCTGAGCAGCAGCCTGAGGGGTGCTCAGAGACCATCATGTGGTGATTTGGATCAAGAGGGTTGGAAAACCTCTCACAAAGAATGATTCCAGGAAACACACTGCAATATGTTGTGCTTATGACCAAGATGTGCTTTTCAAACACAAATTTTCCCTTTACAATAGTCCTTGGCCTGTACAAAAAAATCATTTTTCCCAGTGTAATTTCACAGCAAAGGAGCAAAACTTTGCAGCAAGTGCGATTTTGGGGGGTTTTATATTTGTTTGGGTTTTTTTAAGCCAGACACACAAACACAAAAGAAGCTTTTCCTCAGCAGGTCCTGCTTGAAATGTGAGTGCACTGACCTGTAGATGCACAGAGAGTAAAAACCTGTTTGCTGCAACATGTGGCCGGATCATAAACTCAGTGAAGAGCCAACTTTCTAGAAAGCTGATCTAAACCATACTGAAATCACTGGGATGTGTTTGTCTTTCACAAGCCTGAATCAGACCTTGTGTGCTGCTTGTTAGCCCCATGAGTTCCTGTGTGATTTGCCCTCCCCATAATGCAGTGGTGGCTGATGTATTGACTGCACAGAAACTGAAATAGGTGTTGATGAACTTGCACACTGATGAGGATTGATTTGCTTGTTAAAGAAATAAAAGCTAAAGGCAGTGGATCCCTTCAGACCTAGAACTTGCTATTTCCCCTAAAGGATGACAGTTTTTAGTAAGAGGAGCAGACCAAGACAGGAATATAATCAATCTGGGTGTCGCTCGTAGCCTAGAACTGGTGAAAAAATTGATTTGTGTGATTATGTAGCAACAACATTGTTTTATATGTCAAGATAGAGAAGAAATAGCCCATTGTTTAGATCACCAGCAGTAAATGGATGTTTTCAGGGCTGAAATGCAGGGCCATCTCATTGTTATCATCCCTATTCAATCTCTAAACTCTTGCTGAACCTGTAACATACCCTGGGCTGGGAGGGAGGGTGAGCCAAGGCTCAGAGAGACATGAGGAGTAACATCAGCAGAAGTTATTAGTGCCCATGGGCAATTTATGAGCTCAATCAGATGTGGGAATGACAAGAAGCCTGGGAAGAGGTGCAGTATCCCAGGAAACAATCTGCATTATTAAGAACATCACTCCAGAGAAGGAATGATGAGCTTGCAGAACTGCAGACACTTCACTTCGAGATCCTCCTCAATGTCTCTCCCTCAAAACAAGAAGCACTTTTAAGCCCATTAGAGACCAAACTCTATTTTGAGGTTTTGCCAATGCCATTCCAGGGAAATGTGTAGAAACCTGTTGATAGAGCAGCTTTGCAGGTATGTGAGACTGGAAACTGCTCATGCAATATTCATTCTGCAGTCATTGGGCTGGGCTTGATAATCCTGGGAAAGCATCAGATTGGGGTTGGCAAAGGCACAGCTCCCTCCAAAGCTGGGCTGTGACTGGTGTGGGTATCAAAGCTGAACTGGTCTGAGCCTTCCTGAAATGTGGCATAACCAGTAAAGTCTCCTGAGCCTTCAGAAAAGGACACAGAAACGCCTGTAAAAGGAAATTTCATTATTTGAAAGTTTTGGATTCCTGTTCCATGGAAACACTCCCCGAAGGAGGTTTATGACCACGAGGTTTTGACTGTTCAGGCTCACCCATCAACCTACTGCTTCAAAGGAAATATTCTTTTTTCTTTTAATATGTAGTTCCAATTCAGCCAAACACCTTAATACATATTTTGCAGTTAATATGAGAGTGATCCTGCACTTGCAGCAAAGATAGCAACTGAAATTATGGTGATTAGTAACTTCTTCTGCTATGGACCAACCATTACACAAGCTTGGCATTAGACAGACCTCAAACTTATGGTCTAAAAACCCTTTAAATTCAGTGTTTTCCTCGAGCAAGTCCTTATGTTGCTCTCCATGTGCTCTGGCTGGGAATATTAGCAGTGTTAAATAGCCAGCCTTCACTTTTGAAGGCAATTTATCTCAGGCACCTTTACAAAATGTAGGGAAAATTTGGGTTGTCGACTTGTTTTGTTTTCATTGATGTGGAAAATGTAACTGTGATTCCTTATTAACAAATGGACTCAGGGATTTATTGTGACAGAGCATTTTTCCGTGGTCCAAATGTAGCTGGTTTGGCTTAAAACAAAGGACAACCTCTCTAAGAGGTCTGGGGAAATCACCTGCTTTAATAGTGACTCCAAGAGGCAAAAATTGCTTTTGATAAGGGATAAAGAAATGATAAGGGGATAAGGAAATATCTCCTTTACTATGGAAAGACAGAGTTGGATATTTTTAAAATCTGTTAAACCAACAACCATGAGAGTTTAAAAGAAACAGTTGGATGCAGGGATGAAACCAAAGAACATTTCACTTCTTCTACCACCATAAAAAACCCCACAGCCATGGGAGGACTGGGAATGCAGCAAGTGTTGGAAAATACACAGAAATGCTTGGAATGGAAAATACACATCAAGAGGGTGGAAAGGGAATGAGGAACAGCTAAACATGCAGGTGAATTTTTAATTGACACAACAGCAGTATCAAAACCCTCAGGATTTTACATTTCTCTTATTAATTGAAGTGCAGAGCAGCTGAGCTGGTTGCTCAGGGCTGTGTTGTGGTGGGGGATGTGCACCCAGTTGTACTTTGGGGTATTTAATCAGCAGAATCATTTGCAGAAGTGCTTTGCCAAGTAAGTGCTCCTCAAAATGGCCTTGAGTGAGACAGGGAGTGTTTAATTCACTCCCATTTCTTTTCTGTATTATAACACATCATTTGGCTTTGTGTGATTTCCTCTCCATTATTCTCTGTGATTCCAACAACATATTTTGGTGCATAAAGAGAGTCTAAATGAAAGTACTGAATAGCAGGGTGTGAAAGAGGCTTCTCAGAGCATTGATGGTACAAAAAAACCAGGTTAAAGTCCTATTAGCTTTCAGTGTTCTGTCTAATGGGTGAGAAAACAAAGCAGAAATGACAAGGAAGTTCTGCTTCTGGAAAAGAAATTGCAATGCCAGTAAAAATCTCTTGCTAAATATTTATATCCAGTCCTGGCCTTTCATGGCCCTTCCCACTTTAGAAGTTTAGAATTGATATATTTTAAATGAGTGCATACATAAATAAGTGCAGCCTGAATATTATCTGGCTCCTAAGTAAAATTATGATTCTTATCATAAAATAGATAATTTTCAAGGCTTTTTTCTTCCAAATATCTTTGGTCCTGGTTCCTCACTGGTGTAAATTAACATTTCTCCACGAGGGTCAAAGTTTTCCTACTCACACCCCTGGAGCAGCCAACCCTGTTTACCTGTCAAAGCCCCAGAACACCTCCAGAATTGTAAGTTCAAGCTCAAATCTCTTTAGTGAACTCAGGAAGAGAAAACATCTATAAATACTGATTATTATTCAAGCTAACATTTTGCTTTTCTAACCTGTTTTGAGTGTATACATATATATATATATAGTCTGCTGCATATCCAGCAGGTGCAAATGCATCAATACCTGCATGTGAGACTTGTCTGGAGCTCCAGATAATTATCAAGAGATAAAATCAATATTTAACAAATCATCTGCCACAAGCAAAGAAGGATTCTAGTAATAATTAATGTAATGAAATGTGTTAATGTTTATCTCTCTTTGTTTTACCCGTTGGTAAAAGTCTGACTTCTGAAGGAGCAAACAGCTTATAAACAAGTCCTAGGAAACAGCATGAACTGCAGAAGAAATTAATTAATAAAAAACAATTAAACAATTACAAAAGAATTAGTTTTAGGCCTAAAATTACATCATAATTTTCAAGCAACTTGATACAATCAATATATGTTATGTGAACTGACTGTGAAGGAACTAAAAGTGTCTAGAGAACTTCTAGGAAAAATAAAACACAATTACAGGAAAAGGAAAATAGATGTTTTTAAACATGCCAAATCATTTTCTGTAATAAAAGAAATCTCTAAAGTTATGCTTATATTTAGATCACATTAATATGTGCTTCTCTATATATGTTCAAATACACAGCTCACAATCAACTTTTCAAACTACCAATGTAGATATTTTATAAAAAGAAATCTGTGAGTTATTCCTTGACTTGAAACACAACCATCCTCTAAAAGTCAGGACAGTGTTTAATGTTCTTAAAGCTGTTAAAGACAGACAAGGGTATTTATATTTATTAAATCCTGATAAATCATTCATCTTCAGAGCTTTAACTGGGAATTGTGGACCTTCTGATCAGACTGTTCAGACTCTCCTGGGCAGGGAAGGATCTCCCCCCCCTGAGATCCTTGCCTTTCCTCCTCCCTGGCTTGGCTGGTGTGCAGACACAACCCTGAGGTGACACCACCCTTTTCCATGTGCTCAGAGGAAACCTCTGCTCAAAAACCTCACAGCAAACGTGTTTGCTGTGGTGGAACCTTTAGAAACCACAGCTCTTTTCTCCTTGGCTTTTGTTTAAAGGACTGCTTCCTCTTTTTTTCCTTCTGTATTCCACCAGCATCCAGACATTTCACTGAAGCAGAGGAGGTAAATCATTTGTATGCCTGTTCCCATCTCCAGATCATCTTGAAACATGTCTAGACACTAAAGCAATCTGTTTGCTGCACTGATTATTCCACTTGGCTATATCCCCTATCTTAAAATACATAGATTATGCTGAATTAAGTCCAATTTCATCCAGAAAGCAACTGATTATTTTCTTCTTTTCCTCATTATCGAAGAGATTCTAAATGATAGCAATAAACAGCAACAGCATCACCAAGGAGGAAGGGAATGATGATCATTTCACACTAAATCATTTACTTGTTAAACAATAAGCCTTGAAATTAACTTTCCCTCCTGACACCCAGGCATGCACATATGCAAATAAAATGATTAGAGGCTTCATCTTGGGCAAAAGTAATGGTCATGGGTGGTTCAGCTCATCTTAAAGCCCCCCTGGAATTCCAGTCCTGCTGTTATTAGTTAGTATTCATCCTAATCTCACTGCCAGATGGTTTCAATCCATGTCCACTCAGGTCACCCCAGAACTGGTCCTGGCCTCTTTATTTATGGCTGCACAGCAATGTAGGGCTGTTAAAAACTCTAAATATTTCCTGGCAGCTCTCTGGGGTAATCTACACTTAATGATTTCCTTTCATGGTGCCATTAATATTTCCTTCCAACTCCAGTTGTTAATAATTTGGCAGATTTCCAGGTTCTTGTACAAAAATTAGCTTTGGTTTCACTTTTTTTTATGCTGTTTGTTTGCAAATATTAAGTCTGCTCCGTGAATTTCTGAGGCAGGAGTGGCAGGTGGACACCCCAGTCCCCTTGTGAGGGTGTTTCTCCAAGGCTTGAACTCTCTGGTGGAAAAGAGCATTTCTCCAGCTCTTCATAGCTGGATTCCACCAACAAGGTGTTGGAGGTTGGAAAAGACCTCCAAGATCATCTCATGCAACCTGTGCCTGGTCCCCACCTTGTCAACTTGACCATGGCACTAAATCCAGTCTGTCCTTAAATACCTCCAGGGTTGGGGATTCCACCACCTCCCTGGGCAGCCCCTTCCAATATCTAATCACCTTTTCTGTGACAGAATTCTTCCTTCAGCCCAAACCATTCCAGGATTCGGTGACTTCAGATATTTAGAGCAATAAACCACAGATTTTTGGGTGCCAGGTAAAGGATTTTTGGGTGGCAGGTAAAAGATTTTTGGGTGCCAGTTAGAACATCAGTCAGTGTGTCTTGCTGAGAAGGACAGAGGCTCGTTATTAGGCTTTTAAGAAGCACAGCAGTTTGACCCTGATGAACTGAAGGTGCCAAGGGAGGTGACCTGAGACAGCCCCAACCCTCTATGCTCTGATTCCCACCAGCTGGAGGAACAGACATGGGAGAAACTCAGGAGTAAGGGCTTTGTCACTGAGGATATTGTATTATTTGAGAGCAGAGGACCATAAAGAGACCACAATACCTTTAATATGGATTTAATAAAAAGATCTGGGATATTAAATGCAGAGCAAGCAGAAGATTAAAGTGAAAACACTGAATAGCAGACTTTAGGGTGGCCCAAATTAAAACATTCCTGTGATATGAGGCTCATATTGAAACAACTGCTGCATGAGATCTTGAGAGAGATGAAGTCTTCAAGATACCATTGTAAAGGTTTATCAGCAGTTCCTTTATTAACATCCATATCCTTGAAGAAACCTGCACACTATCTTTTGATGACATTCTAATTTTGATCCTATTTTACTGAAGAAATGGGAATTTTGGTACTAACTTCAGTTGAAATAAAATAATTTTTTTAATCAGCATTACACTGATAATGTTTGGAAGGAGGTGTTCTAGAGTTCTTAAGCTTTTACTCATAGATATGAATTAGATATTAAACTTTTCATCTGTGAAGAATAATGTCTGCTCTTCATTCCCAGTATTTGGGTACCAGCAAGACAAGCAGCTTTAGTGTTTGTGAGCACTTTAAAAGGAATATGATAATTTGTTTACAGATTATATTGCCAGATTTAGTAAGTTTAACACTTTTAGATCTCTTCAGAACATGTATTTGATAATGTATTGAATTGAAAATTGATCCACACTTACACTCCAACCAAACCTTTGAAACCTTTTATCAGCCCTTTTCTGTCTCCATATTTGCTCAGTAATTACTGCAACTGTAGCAAAGGTCTTGTCTCCAAACATTTTGATTAACAGGTTCTACATGAGAATTTGGGCTTTAGGCAGCTCTGAAAGAGAATTCTGCTTTATCTTTACACCATTACATAAATGTTCAGTAAGTGGGATTGTTCCTAGTTTTCCTGGGGGCAGGTGCCACTCCTAGAGCTGGTAGAGGGGCATGGAAAGGCATCAAACTAAAGAAGAGCAAGAGCTCTGTCAGCTCTGTCCCATAAGAAGGAAAAAGGTTTAGATGACCAAAACATTGTGTTTGGACTGAGGAAGGATTAGATCCTGCTGCCATCCTGAGGGAGGTCCTGTCCAGAAGGGGCAGTGGCTGGAGAATCTGTAGGTCAATCCAAGCTCTAGTGACACCCTTCTGGGAAAGGCTGGGGAATACCTGGGTGTTGAGTCCACCTGGATTTAGGCTGTGCCTGGATTACCCAGCTGGGCCAAGGACGAAATGTATTCTCAAATTTAGTGACGGATGTAACAAACTCTGCTTCTCCTGTTGCACTTGATACAACAGAGACTTAAACTGCACAAAAAGGGAAGTGAAATGGAAAATGGAATACGAGGTTAATTCTTCCAGCACGCCCCAGGATCTGTGTATCTGCAGACACAAAGAGATGGCAGCTCAAGAGCACATCAGCTTTTGGGGAGCCACTTTACATATCTCCTACAGACACTCCGAGGGTTGAATCAGATTTGCCTTCCCTCAGTTGCTGCAAACATGGCACTTACTGCTAAATGCTGCTATCACTGCTGCAAATCTTCCTTTAAGGTTATCCATTTTGCCCCAGGAAGCTTTTTGGCTGACATTTTTCTATCTATCAAACAACATAAGATGAATTATTGCTCTATTTTGTCCCACTCCACTGCTGCCTCGCTTCTGTTCAGTTTATGAAAAGACCTGCAAGCTAGAAATGCTCTGTAAAAGGCACCTGTGCTTATCCCAGCTACAAATTTAATGTAGAAAACACACTTTCCAAAAATCAGAGGCATAATTTCTGCCAGACACAGAGAATGCAGCACTGAGCCACACAGAGCTGGAACTGAAGCACAGCTGTAGTGGGGTAGGAGACCTTGTGTTTCTTGATATCACATTTCAGGATCTAAAAGATGAGCAACTTAATCACTGTAAGTGGCTTCTGCCTCCAGGAATATCAGTAATGAATAGTAATGCTCATGACATGTTTCTAAAGTACTCAAACTGAAACAATTTCTCTTTACATGATACAGAGTAAAATGGGGTGACTGATGAAGAACATACTCGTGGAATACTGAAGGGACACATGCAATGATGACCAGCCAGGGTTTATAATGAATAAAAAAGACTTCACTGCTCTTCAAACAAAACCAACTTCTGGGCAAGTCTTATCCCACTACACCCCAATGAGATATTTCTGTATTTATTTATCATAGGTGTCACTGTAGGTAGCTGAAATAGCACCAGAACTTCATATAAAAAACACCCAAAACCCACAAACCAAAAAAACCTCAAAGCAACAAACCCATAAACCCATAAAAACCCAACCAACCAAACAACCCTCCCCAAACAAAACAAAAATCCACAACTTACATTCATTATGTCTTAAGCATTCACTGCTGAAAAGCATTTTTATGCTGATTTGTCACCAGCACAACCCACTGGGGTTTATATCTTTCAGTCTTTACATTTGGGTTAAACCCAGCAGATTCTCTCATTGGCTCTTTGCTGGTGAGACACAATTTCTTCCAGCTGGGGATGTCCCCACACACACATTTGTGCTTCTGCATTAACCCACTTCCTATGTTCATGATGTTCTGACGAAAGGTTTCCCTCACTAATTCCTTCCCTGGGCATTGAGCAGCAGTGCCAGTGGGGTGCCAAGGCACATGGGCATGTCCTGCAGTGCCTTGATGGCAGAGGAGGGTTTCTCTCTCAGCTTTTTATTCTAAGCTCTTTAATTGTTGCTATGAAAATGAAACCATGTAAAAAAAAAATCAACATTATTTTTAAGATGTTTGAATCTTGTTGTGTCTTGTATGTGCCTGTTAGGGAAAGGTGGGAGTTCTCTGCAGGGTCCTTAGAATCATGGAATGGTGTGGAAGGGATCTTAAAGATCATCCAGTTCCATGGGCAGGGACACCTTCCACCAGCCCAGGTTGCTCCAAGCGCTGTGCAACCTGGCCTTGGACACTTTCAGGGATCCAGGGGCAGCCACAGCTTCTCTGGGCAACCTGTGCCAGGGTCATTGCAGTGCTGGTGAATCCTTAATTTGGGGAGTTAAAGAAACAAAAGCCTCTGTAACTTCCCACCATGAATGAGTCTCAATGTCACCTGAAACACAACGAGCTGTTTGGATTTAGGAAAACATTTTGAAAACACAAGATTTAAACCCTCCCTGAAGGCTTCATGTACTGAATTTGAATTGCAAATGAGCCACAATATTTTCTGTTTCCCTAGGAAAAGTAAGCAACAGCAGTCAGGAGTGAAAACCAAATGAAAATCCAAGTCCTTTTGTGCAAGAGGTAAAAAATGGGAGTGATCGGTATCGGAAACCTTTGTTAAATAACACAGGGTACTTTTCTCCCTCGAAATATGGTTCAATAATTCTAAATAAGCAGTAAGTACTGCAGTAGCATAAGTAAATCTTGCTGCAGCCTGGAAAACTGGTCTCTTCTGCTTCTGCCCTGGTAGTTGCAAGTGTTTGCTATTCAGTCTGTTACGGATATCTGGAAAATAGTTTGAGCGCAGAAAGCGCCTCAGGGATAAAAAGTTTGAAAAGAAAAATGTAGCTGTATATCATTGGCATTCATGAGAAAATTCACATTAGATGCCTTCAAATCAGGTGCTCAGGAGACAATATAGAGATTGGGAGCAATGGTGTGCCAAGAATTCAAGCCTGGCTGGGACAGACTTGGCTTATTTCCTGGCAGATGAAGAATATGAAAGTATGTAAGGCCAAATTCAAAAGATAATATAGATGTGTGGAAGCTGGTGGGAGGGAAAGCTGAGGCTGCAGAAAAAAAGGCTGTGCATACACTCCCTGGATTTTAGCCTCCTCTCTTCACATTTTTATTCCTTCCCTTCTACATACATTCAACAGACCTTATTCTATAGGTGGCTGCACCAATATATCAGCCCTGGAATGAAGCTCCAGCACCAGCATCACTGTGGGATTCAGCCCCAAATCCCTGTTGTTAGACACTACTCCTTTCACCAGGTCAGAAAGGAGTTATTTCTGCAAACACAGCTGCATTTTGCCATGGGTAAAAATGTCCATTTCCTTGAATTTAGCTAAGAGCAAAATCTCATCATTCCAGTGCCTGACAGGTTTTACCCCAGCACGATGTCAGATGGTCACCTGAACCAACCCTCTCTTGCTTTCACAAAACCAACACAATTATGGCAGAAATGTGAAATAGGACCTATTTTCACAAAGACTCAATGACATCACAAGAGCATTTTGTCCCTTGGTCACAGATTTGATCTTGTAAGGGTTTTGTTACTCAAAAAATAAGCAATTGGAGAGAGTAGAAGTCTTTAAAGGCAAAACAGGCAGCAGGTTGAGCCTCAGCTCAGTGAAGAACGAAGTATTGGCACTTATGTTAATGCACTAAAGAGATGTCAGATCATTTTAATGAATAAATGAATCCATAACATATCTCCTTCTAAATTCCAGTGCCAAGGAAACAGCAATACAACTTCAAACTTCAGCCACACGAGAAAGCCTTTCCCTCTCTGTGCTAAGTGCAACGTCACTAAGTCAATAAACTACTCAGATCCCATGTTTAGACTGATTTTTTCAATATTCCAGCTATCCAGGAAGAAATGTTTGATGAAAGGAATACTTTTGTGTGCTTTCTTTCCAATAATGTGATCCAGAGTGTTTGTAATGAGAAGCAGATGCTGCACAACCCCTCCATGCTGTGTTTCATCCACCTTCCTTCCATCGTCTCTTGTACACCCCTGGATGTCCCACAGGTCACGTTTGGATGTCTCAGGAACAGAAATCTTTCCTTCCCCCACAGATAAGAAGGGAAAATAACAGGTATAAAGTATATGAGGGTAGAGTTCTCTCCCATGGACTTGTTTTCTCTAATGGGAAAACAACAAAAAGTTGACTATTCCTGTAACAAACATATTTGTATAAATTATCCATCCTGTGGACAAATGGACATGCAAACAGTATTTTTAGGGGAAAATGTAATGTTTCCCCCATGATCATATTTAACATATTTTATTTTCCATCCATCTCAAACTCTGGCATAACAATTAAAATAAGTGATAGCAGCCACATCCAGCAAACCAAGGGTATGATGGCAGAATCTTGTTACATTTCTTGATTTAATGCCAGGCTGGGATTTCTGGTCTGAACCAGATTTTTCTTATGCTATAAATATTTCAGTTTTTTCATTTATTCTTGATTTAGTTTGACAGTAAATAATCCCATGGAAGCTGCTGTTGGAAAGACATTGTAAAAATTATTAAGTGCCTGCTTGCCAGTTAGGTCCTTGTGTTTGTCAGAGGGAAAGGAGTAAAACAGTTGGGTTACTTAAAGGAAATATGTGTGTGTGTATATATATATATATATATATTTACAGTAATGCCCCATAATTTGCAGTCCTAGAAGCAGGAGAACTACAGTTTTGAGGATTGATCAATACCTTGTATGAATACAAAGAATTTGAGTTATATATTCTAAATATTGGCAGAAGCTTCTTGGTTTCAAAAGACTCATCCATAACTCAGTAGGAGAAGAATAGAAAACAAGGAGGTTTTTCAGAAGGATCTATCCCTGTAAGAGAGTACAAATACTGGATACAGTCAGTTAATTGGCTTTTATTGGTTATTTCTTGTTGTTGAGGATATTCCCCTCAGGAAGTACAAGAGTAAACCTTCAGGGTGTAAATCATTTCCTTTGAGCCACAATTTTCTTTGGCAATTTTTAAAAAGGATTTCAGGTAATCTGCACGGTGTAATTCATACAACAAATGTGGCTTAATCAGAAAAAGGATCAGTTTTAGACATCTTGAGGGAAAGGAGTCAGGTGGGACCAATGTGGGCAGCACAGGGAAATGTCTCTGTCCACGGCAAGAAAAACAACCACAGACAAACACCAAGCACAGGAGGTGAACTGAAATAGAAACCCCAAGGAAACATGTGGGAATGTGCAAAATTCATTGCAACAACTACAGCAATAGAGGATAAATTGCAGACAAATTCTGGTTGTTACCTGCTAACAGCAAAGGCTGGCACCCAGAAAGAGGGTTTGCCAGTAAATGGGCAATTTGAGCCTCCTCGCCCTGTGGTGCTGCAGGACACATAGGTTGTGGTGGTTTGGGGAATCTTTTCACTCCTGCCAACCTGTAGTTAGAAAAAAAGGCAAAATTGTGACACAGGAAAAGTCACAAAAGTAATAGAAGATGAATTAATATGACATATAAGTAGATAATTAAAATTCTTGGATTTTGAACCAAAGGGACACATTCTGTTTAGGAAGGACAAAGAGGAAAAAAGATAGAGTGGTTTTTGTTGTCTTAAATATCAGAGATGAGCACAGCAGCTTCAAGACAAATATTGACAAGCAAGAGAAAGGCTGTGAAATAAATATGATGTTATTCAATAAGGAAAAGCACAAGGTTTTACACTTAAGTAGAAATAATCAATGCCCACCTTCAGTATCGACAGGTGGTTTAAAGAAGGGGTTAGAGTGGGACCTGAACTGAATGCAAGTATTAAAGAAAAACACCAAAAAAAGTATTAAAAAGAAAGTAGATATTTATTGAGGGTGTTTTAAGTGCAGTTGTTGTTGCTTGGGGCAGGGTTGATGAATAAAGGTACCATCCAGCTCCTTGTTCTCTTGTTCTACTTTGCAAGAATTATAATTTATCACTGTTTAAATACTTTTCCTTTCAAACACTTATAAATGATGCAAATGTGCTTCAGAAGACCCCAGGTGTGTGTGAAGTAGGACATCCCAAAAGGCTGAAAGAAACTGGGTTTTTCCATCCTTTTTTTTCAAAACTTAGGAGCTTGTCAAGCTTCCCTCCCTGAAATGGCCACTTACAGTGGTGCATCAGGTTTAAAAGTGTTTCCTCTGAGTCCTCCCGAATTTTTTAAGTGAAGTTTGTAAAAGATATGAACAGAATTAGATCCCTTATCGAAGTGAGATGAGTTCCATAAGAGTTGCATTCCTTAATTTTCTAAAAAACATCTCCCTCACTCATGTCAGCAGTAAGTTTCAGGATAATCCTATATGATATTTTTTCACACTGGTATGAAAAGTGAGACAAGTGAGAAGAGAATATGGACCTGGAAACGTGGATCATAAATGTAATTTCTCAGTGGAGAATTTTCAGCACTTAAAAGGTTTGGAATGATTTCACAATTTTATAAACTCATTTGATTTCTGGTTGCAGCTGCTTTATGAACTGATTCCCAACTGTAAATTACTCATTTTCCCTTTGGGAGTACAGGCCAAACAGATCCTTTTTCCTGGCTTAATTCATCATATGTTGACTGAAATGTCAAAGGAAATTAAAGGAAATTGTTATGTAAATCCTTATGGGGGGATGTTTCATTTCTGAATGGTAAAGCTTAGCTCACAAAATGTGTGGTTTTTACATGGTGCACAAACGACTTGTGTTACCTTTTGCTCCCATGTGAGATCACGTTCTGCCTCAGTGTCTGCTCAGGTCACAATAAATTCACCACAGGATCATTTCTGGGATCAGAAGACAGACCACTATGGAATTATGGAATCACAGGATTGGAAGGGATTTAAAACCCATTCATTCCACCCCCTGCCATGGGCAGGGACACCTTCCACCAGCCCAGGTTGCTCCAAGCCCTGTCCAACCTGGCCTTGGACACTTCCAGGGATGGGGCAGCCACAGCTTCTCTGGGCCTCCCCACCCTCACAGGGAAGGATTCCTTCCCAGTATCCCATCTAAATCTACCATCCTCCAGCTTAAGGCCATTCCCTCTTGTCCTGTCTCTCCAGGCCCTCATCCAAAATCCCTCTCCAGCTCTCCTGGGGCCCCTTGAGGCACTGGATGGGGCTCTAAGGTCTCCCCAGATCCTTCTCCTCTCACCCCCAGCTCTCCCAGCCTGTCTCCAGAACAGAGGTGCTCCAGCCCTGAGATGGGGCAAGAAACATCACAAAGTGTGATGAACACTTAGGAGTTGAGAAAAGTCCATTTTTACAAATATCTTTTTTTCTACTCCAGTAATGTCTGGCAGAGGAACTACATTAAAATCTTGTTTTAAATTCCTGAGCAAGGAATCTCTGTCCCACATGGAAGGGGTGGATGAAATTCCAACATTTCCTGATTTTCACTCATCTCATGACCAGCTTTGTGTCATTTTAGAATTATTTTTGTGCTGTGATAATCCTATCTAGATTATTTATTGCTTTTTTAGGGTCTGAGTCTTCAAACACTGCAGTAGAACATGATTTTACACAGGGGAAATTGGGGTATTTGTTTGGAATCTGTACTTTAATTACCCAATATCTCTTCCTGTTTTTGCAGAATATCAAGGTAGTCACAGGAAGACACACTTTACTTTCTTCCACTGATTGGATGGGAGGAATTTTTGACCTTGGAAAGTGGAGATGGTGTTGCTATGGAAACTAATAAGTCTGCTGCCATTCATGAGCTGCAGCACAGGTAAAATGTTCCACTATTAGTGTTTGTGATTGATAAATCTATATCAGTGTCATAATTCTTCAAGAAAGGAGAAGCAATTACCAAAACTAACAGGACTTATTTGTATGAACAGGTGACTAAGGAGCTTTTCATTAGGACAGGCTTTAATTTTAAGCAATTCATGGTTCTGCCTTTGAACAAGGAAAACACGTTTCAAGATCATAAGAAAGGTGAAATCAGGCAAAAGCTTTAAAAAATAGTCTAAAATACAACTGTTACTTGGGTAACAACATCCATGAGAGACCTTTCTTGGCCACAGCATCACCAGCCCCCAAGCCAGCAAATGGAGCTGGATTGAAAACCAGCCCAGTTTGGGAGCGTTGATTAAAGACAATCAGAATATAAATACACAGAAATGAAAGAAAATCTTGCTGAATGCCCAAAGTAAATGTAAAGGTTCTTTCTTTGCCTCCTGTTGATGTGATGATAGAGCCTCATCAACCCACCCTGTCCCTGATCCAAGTGCTGGGCATCCTGACAGTGGCCAGGTTGGATTCAGAGGACACAGGGTGGCTGGAGGAAGCAGCACTGTGCTCCCACCTTCTCCTCCCTAAATATCCCTTGTGCTTAATTAAAATATCAACAGTTTGTAACATATTGTGAGGTAAAATGTTCTTTTCTGCCTGGCTGGGCATTGCTCACACCCAGGGTTTGGTATTCTGAGTTCATTCCTTTTTTTTTGAACCTTTCTTCTAATTAAAAGCACATAACTTGACAATCCTGCTTCATAAAACCATCTGCATGGGATTAACTCATGTGACTCATTACAGACCCAGCTGAAAACAGGCACAGAGTGGGAGCTGAACTCTTTGAGGTTATAATGAATTTGGGGATGAACTGACCCCTCACACTTGGCTGTGATAGAAACCATGACAACTGACTTTTGTCTACAATTAATGTATTGAACTCTAAATAGCCAGGATATTACTCATGTACTTACGAGGAAATTGTATTAAAGTGACCTCAAATGATACTTAAATTAATTATGTAGTGCATGAGTCAGCGGCTGTTTGAAATGAAGAAGCAGAGCAGAGTGCAGACTTCAGTAGTATATTAAAACACAATTTAAATTAAACTTGATGCCATTTTATCTCAATGTGGAATGTAAATCTCCAGATAGAAAATGTAAATCTCAGGATCAGACTTTCTGTTAAATCAATACTAAATGCCCATTTCAGTAACAAACAAACAACATGGTAAGGAATTAATATTAAATTATTGAAATATATAAAATATTTCAAGCAGGCAGTGACTCCCTTAAGCCCAGATTTGCTGAATTAAACACAACAAACACCTGTTAAGTGCCCCAATACCCTTTTATTTCCCAATTTACCAATCTTGTAGGGTACAAGAATTCCCCTGTAATTTCTTGATTGCTTTAGGTTGTGAAATCGATGGTGATCCTGGAACATGAATCACTGGAGGAGCACCACAGCCTGGTGATAGACAAGATATTTTTACACCCATGTTTTGTATCTCCAAATATAACCTGTTCCTTCAGCTTTTTTTCCCACAAAGCTTTCATTTTTCAAACTTTTTTGTCATCTTCATCATTCTTGCTAAAGGATCATCTTTTAACCAGACCAGTGTCCTGGGCCAGCTGAGTTAAAAGATCCTGGGAATTCACTTTTACATGCACATATTCAGGTTTTTGAAAGGTTAAAAATAGATAAAGAATTAAATATTCCATATTCCCAAGTAGATCACAAAGGCCCTTTTGTCCTGATCCTGCTGTCAATTAAAGGAACACCAAACTCTCCCACTGACTTCAGCGAGATAAGTTAATTTATACCTGGGTATAAATTAACTCCATTGATTTCGATGGAGCTCTGCTGGTTTTCACTACATGACATCCTGAAATATGTTTGATGGTAACAGTCAAACTGCAGTTGTGGGCAAATCTTCTTTGATTTATTACATGGATGGTTCACATCAATTTAGGAGTAATAGAACTGAGTGGGAAAATTAGGAACTGGTCTCGATGCTGAGCAGAGCAGTTCTGAGGGCTGGGCTTTGAAAGGTAATTCAGGTTGTTAAATGACATTGGTCAGTCATTTCTCTTTGTTTCTGCCTCAATTCTACCAGACATGTAGAATGAAAATGATTTTGACCTATAAATTATTTTCAAATCTAAGGATTAAAAGTCCTGTACAGGCAGAGCTGGGTATTATTACCCCCCAAAATGGTAATTCAATCACTCAGAAATCAAACTACCTTCTACATTCTCTTTATATGGAAAGAGTAATATTCCCTCCAACCCTTATTTTCCAGCAGAGCTTTTTTTATGTGACTCAATGAGGGTCTTTGGGGTTTTCCTGCAAGTGCCTTAGGGGACAAAATAAAATAGAGTAAAACATTCACAGTGACACAGCGAGGGAACACATTAGACTTTTTTTATTTCCATAACCCATTGCTATTTAAATGAGATAATCTGATCTAAGCACAACACCAGAGGCAAGAAGGGTGATGAAGATAAACTCAGAGATCATTACTTTAAATCCTGTGTACTTGCTTTGGGTATATATGAAAACCAGCTCCCAATGCTGTTGCTGAAATTCAAACACTATTTGATAGGAATATGTTAAGAAAGAGCACTCACTTTGTGAATTAAAGATCTAGACAGGATTTTGAGAAGCTGGAATGAGCAGAACTGTCCAAAGTGCTGAATAAAATCAAATAATTGTCTCTTTGCTCCAAAACTGTCTCGAGTTTTCCTCCTATGGCTGCTCCTGGCTGCTGCTGTCGTGCAAGGTGGGTGGGCAACAATATCATATTGAGGGAAGGTTTGATTTTAAGTTTTAATCTCCTATTGCTGTCTTAAGCATCCATCAGATGCCCCTCTGGTTCTCCATCAGGCTGCACTGTCACCTCAGCCCTGTGTCTCTTGTCCCTCCATTGTCCCCCCTGTCAATCAGGATTTATGAATTCTGTTCAATGCTGTAATGCAGGGAATAATATGATCATAAATACATTGCAAAAGCAATTTTTCCACCCTTTTCTCTCACCCATAGATAAGGAGAGACACAGGCACTGCTTGATTTTTCCAGGTATTGGGGTAACAAACAGGTCTGTTGATAGCTCCCTACTCATCAGGATGTGTAAAATCCCAATTTACATCTCCTTCACTGTGAATACCTGAGCTTCCCTGCTTCCTTCTTCCAAATCTCCAAGGTTTTTTACTGCTCAGGAAGAGGAAGTGTTATTATTTCTCCAGTTTGTCTTCCTCCTGGAAAGCTTATCCAGATTTTCTGTGCTCCTCCCATTTCTACAGGGAAATGACACCTCTTTGACCTGGTTCCTGCTTCAAATAAATACAAGCACAGAGAATTGCCCTTTGCAACTGTCCTTTGTAGTGCTGAGGGTCCTGACCCCATCAAGGAAGCAAATGGGTTTTCTAGGGTTAAAGATAAGGAAAAAGGAAAATATCAGTAAATGCCACCAGACCCATAAAAGTAGCTACAGACAATATAAATATTCAAAGGCCAACCAGCCAGTCTGACCTGCATTTTGGAAATGAGGCAGTATTTTTGCACAGTCCTTTGGCTTACTGCCTTAAAATCAGTTGAAGGTGCAACTGCAACCTCTGGGGTTGAATTTTGGCCCATTGTTTAGAAACTGCTAAATTGGAGAGAGAAATTTCCTGATGTGAAGTGTCCTGATCCTCCTCTGGGTCACAGCGTGATGAATATTGAATACATCACATCCCACTCTCTGCCTGCAGCCTCTTGCAGATTTATTGTTGGCATAACAGCACCTTTAAGGAAGGGAACAGCAGACCATATATTTTAAGACAAGTGACATCTTTGCTATTTCTAGCAGCAAACTGTGGAGTTGAACTAGTCCAGTCTGGAAATGTTCAGGGTTCTCTGAACAACCAGAGGCTTTCAGAGACCTGTTGATTACTCAGAGAACAATAACAATTAGGTCTCCCTTGGAAGACATGGGAGTTCTCATGATCTGGGGGAACAATGACCCTGAAAGTTGTATTTCTGTAAATGACTTGCAAGCACCTGGCAAAAAGGGGGTGATGCTACAGTGACCTTCTCAGGAGAGTGAGGAGTGACACCTAAAGAGAAGCCTTTGTTTCCATTCTGTGGGGTGCCACGGGTTCAGCTCATTTCCCAACATCAGTGAACAACCATCCTCTGGTCCAACCAAACAGCAGAAAACAGAACATAATGCCCTGAAGATTCAGTGCTGGGATGGGCAGAAGAGCGGTGGTGACCACGGAGAGGCAACAGCTCTTCCCTGCCTTTCAGAGACAACAAATTGTTTGGCTCTTGGCGAGATGCAGAAAGAGGGACTGTGAGTGTATTTTGGAGAGGATGGGCTACGAAATTATCTGGCTGCTTTACCTGATTTCTGTTCTTAGAAAGACTTCTTAAAGACATTGCTAATTGCAGCACAGCTTTGCTCTTCTCCACACCCAGCTGGGACAATCCAGGAATGCTGAGGGAAGACACTGTCTCAGGGAGGTGGTTTCCTAAAGAAGAAGCTGCTTCTCCATCACCAAGAGGCCCTGGCACAGGCTGGTGTGTGCAGTGAGAGAAGGTCTCTCAGCTGTGACCTTCATGCTCATCTTCCTCTGGTACCTCATTTTCTTACCCCTTATAGGGAACAGATGAATTGTCCAGGTCTGACATGGACCAGCAGCATCCTGGCTTAAAACTGGTATTCCAGGAACTTCCATAGATATGCTCAGATACATAAGCAAGACTTAATACTTATGGAATTACCAGCAAAATTATTATCATCAAAAAAGACAAGAGAATGTGTGCAAGGTGGAGGAAAAGACATCATAGACAGGAAGGGAAATTAATGCATTTATCTGATCCATCACCCAGCTTTGCTGCCCCTACATTTGGAAAATATCATCCCAAATATCACCTTAAAAGACTGGAGAGTGGGTGAGTGGCAGAGAGTGAGCTGCTTGTCCCTGTTCAGTTCTGGAAGGTCTTACACAGAGCTGGTCCCTCTGTACTTCATTGCAAGGAAAAACTGTTTCTAACTCGAGGGCAAAACCCAGACAAAATGAGTCAGTATGTGAGAAAAGTGAATCTCTGACCTCAGGGCAAGGTGACATAAAGGAGGAATCTTCTGGTGGAAAAGGGCTGTGCTCAGGAAGCAGTTCTGGCTCTACCACTTGCTGGCCAGGAGGATGTTACAAAGCCCTGTGGAGTTTTCAGATATTTCCTTCACTGCCCAGTTCAAAGAGAGGTATATTAGTTGTCCAGAGAAGCTGTGGCTGCCCCTGGATGCCTGGAAGTGTCCAAGGCCAGGTTGGATGGGGCTTGGAGCAACCTGGGCTGTGGGAAGGTGTCCCTGCCCGTGGAAGGAGGGGGTAGAATTAAATGATCCTGAAGATTCCTTCCAACCCAAACCACCCGGTGCTTCTGTGATGTTCACACCATTTTGTGGCTTCAGCTGCCCTGATAATGAAGTACATGCAAAAAATATTAATAACCCCAATAAAGAAGTGCCAACCTGCACCAGGAGCAACGAGCTGGAGTGACCCTGAGAAGGGCTTTTCACTAAACAGACACAAACCCACCTCAAAGCCCTTTTTCTGAGTGGACAGCAGAGCAGCACTGCCACGTTTCCCAAGGAAACCACCTGCTGGACTCAGGGAATCATGTTTAATATTCTGTACCACAGGCTGGACTCGTGGTAGAGGAGAATCTTCCTCATTATCCTTCATCTCTAAGAAAAACATCTTTTTTTGAATTCCCCTGGGTGTCCAGACACGGTGGAAAGGAGGTTAGAGCTCAGGTGCTGCTTGGAGGGTGCACTTTCAAATTGGAGCCTGCATTGATTTAGCTGTCAGGAAGCTGGTATTTACAGTTCCTGAAGTTCAGTGGAGCATGCTGGAATTCATGGAAATCATTACCAGAGCTTTATGTTTTCTATATGGCTCTAGAGTATAAGCCTCTTCTATAGTCTGAAAGGCCTAACCTATTTTTACACAGGTTTAAGTAATTATTGCCTTCTAATCTCCTCAATTAGTTACTTTACATGATTTTTTTCTCCTATTGTTTAAATTTTACATGATTTTCTTCTGTTTCATATCAAACCATTTCATCTCCCAGTACAAAAGGCTCATTAACTTTGTAAAATAACATCCTGGTACTTTAGAAGTCGGGGTTTTTTCTTTCTTTCTTTCTTTTTTTATTTCTTTTTTTTTTTTTTTGCAACAGCTTCAAAGATAATTCAATTTTACTTTATTATCACTGCCAAGAAGTTGAAATCAGCAGGTGATTAAGCACTTCAAATATTTTGAGCATTTTCTATTGTCGGCAATGGAAAAATTTAGCATAAAAAAAGACGTACAACATGGAATCCCTTGGAGTTTCATAATCAAATCCATCGTATTTTATCTACATAACTGATGCCACAATTAAAGAATTGACACACAAAAGCTTAGAATTTATAATGGAGAGAATGACAGACTTGGAATTATGGAACAGTTTGAGTTGGAAGGGACCTTAAAGATCATCTCATTCCATGTCCTGCATGAAATGGAGAGAAGCCCAGCAGAAAAGGGATGTCAGTGGGCAGCAAGAGTGAGAGGGATTTATTTTGTTTTCAGAAAACACACCTTGGAAATGCAAAAATAAAAATGATAATAATAAAAAAAAAATCTGCTTCCCTTAGAAATGGAAACCCAGCCCAAATTTCCATGCTGTTTAATATTCCCAGCCAGCAGCTCTGCATGCACTAACATGGGTGAAGATCTTGCCCACCAGCTTTTAAGAGCTGCAACAATATCTGCTCCTTCCACGTAATCACAGGCTGATCATCCCTCGCATTGTTTGCAGAAGCTGGAAAATAAAACGTCTCTAGTTATTGATTTGCTACTTCTTTTTCATTTAGAGCCCATTGATCGCTGTTTATGTGTGTGTGTTTCGTGTTGAGCAGGAATTAACATTGAAAACTTCTTGGAATTCACTGCATTCACACCCACTTGACATTCCTGAGGTACCACAATCACTTTAACTGGGGGGGGGGTTCAAAATTCTGGTTCATTTTTTCCTCCAATCTCTTGGCAGCAAGAAAAGATTCCTATACAAAATCCTTTATATATATATATATATTTTATTATTATAGTTGGCACTGGTCTTGGACAGAAAATGTGGTTGCCACAGAGTCTGAGATTTCAAACCACCCAGTATTATTTAGGCTGTGGTTCTCGTGCCTATGTTACAAAAATAAACCTCTTAGGGGTAGGAGGCTTTTTTTCATCACTGGCTGGAAGAGGAACTCTTGTGATTGCCACTAAAATTGCTGCTGGTGTGTGCATGGGAAGCCAGTGCTGAGACATGTCCTGATCTGTAATTTGGGGAAAATAAGGGTGGATTAGTCCACTGGGGCCACGAGGAGGGGCTGGGGGAATGGGAATATCTGAGATAGCCCTGAACCATCCTTTGGCTGCAGTCATTTCCACCTCTAAAGCACTTCTCTCCTTGCTCTTACATTCACATCCTAGAGTTTTCCTACTTTTGGCTCTGTTGGCTCCAAGCACAATTAAAATCACACTTTCCAGCAGACTGAATCATGGTCCTGAACCAGTAAAAAATAATGCAAATGGTTTGTTCTCATTTACCTTGTGTTTGTTTTTCACCCTCCAGAACACCACTTTTCTGTGTTATTTCATTCATATTTAGGGTTAATAAAATTAAAAATTAAAAGCAATGTTTAGTTTTCATGGAATGACACAGATCCAGGAACTGGAGAGAAAACCCCACAAGGTTCCATGTCAGGATTTATGTCACTAATTGCTCGAGCTGATGCCACAGTTCTCATAATTAGCATCCAAACAGAGATAAGGCTCTCTAAGGCTTCTGCAGGAGTTAAGAGGGGAACAAGAGGGCGACTTTTGAATGTGAAGGTGGAGTTCATGCAAAGAAGGGCCTGCAGTCCCTATTTTCCTGTGTCTCTCTCCTTCTCTGTCTGTGCAAAGTCCATCCAGAGGTGACAATCCCTGTCCTAACAGGTCAGTCTAAGGAGGACACTATCTAAACCCAGGTTTGCAGCAGAGAGGCAAAAATTACAGACTTTAATTATAATCTCCTGGCCTTTATTTTGATATATTTGATTTTTAGACTCCTTCAGAATTTCAGCAATAGGATGATTTCTTTTTCCTTTTGCCTAGCATAATGCCAGGGTATTTTGTCCTTTGTTCAATATTAATGCAAACTTTATTGTTCTATTCTAATTACAATCTCATTATTAAAGGGGCACTATGTTTTCCTCTGACAGATATTGCATCTCCCTGTTAGTGGATCTTGGTTATTCCACGCTTATCATTATTAATAATTTGTAGCAATTGGATTGGTATTAGAATATTACTTTGCTAAATCACTTTTGCTGCTAATTAAGGCACTATCTGTGACACTGTTTAGCCCCAAACATCATGTTCCTGCTTTTCAGCCATCTCTAATTACCTGTAACTCATTCATTTCTACCTCTAAGTCAGGTCTTTTAGTTCAGACTCCTGAGCTCTGCTGTGGTGGGAGCTGCTGTTGGCGGGAATGAAAAGTTCTCGTGGACAGAGATATTTGTAATGACAAATTCACCTTTCAATGCAGCTCCTTAGAAACAGAATAATTGTACCTGATGGTTTCAAACTGGGCACAGCAGAAGGAGGAGGGTTTGGAGGGAGAAGCGAAAGATTACTGAAGTTATCCAACTCTTTGAGGCATCAGCGAGGAAAGTCAACGTGGCTTTAAATTGCCGCCTCTCCTCAAAGCTCTGTGAGATCAGATCTGTCACACTCTTTCCTGGGAGAATATTTTTTCTGAAGAAGCAACATCACTTCATTATTTGCCTGGGAACATTATTCACTTGGGCTGCCAAACAAAGAGAAGACACAAAAAGGTCATGCTTGAGTCAGGAGTGAAAACTCACATTAATGGCCAGGGGGCCTCTCGGTGCGTGTCCGGAGCGAGCAGCACCTCTGACATATCCTGTGTATTGCAGACATTTAGCACAGAGGGAGGAAAATCAAACCCACTATTTCTGTGCAGTTCTTTGTGTAGTCACTGTAGTGGAGCGTAAAAAGGTGTAATAAGGTGGTGGATGTTTGCGTGAAATTGTTGTGCTGGAGCTTTTATCATAAAATCTTTCTTTTATCAAAAAATCATAGAATGATGGAATGGTTTGGGTTGGAAGGGACCTCAAAGCCCATCCAGTGCCCACCCCCTGCCATGGGCAGGGACACCTTCCACCAGCCCAGGTTGCTCCAAGCCCTGTCCAACCTGGCCTTGGACACTTCCAGGGATCCAGGGGCAGCCACAGCTTCTCTGGGCACCCTGTGCCAGGGTCTCAGCACCACCAGCTCCATCAGCAGCTGTATCCTACAGAATTAGGTTCTGAGGTAGGCAGGGATTCAGGCACTCCAGCATCCCTGCAAAGCCAGGGGGAGGTTATTTATAAGCACTGATCTCCTCTATGGGTACAGTGTGTTTGCCAAAAGATTTCCTTAAAAGCAGATGCAAAGCTCGTTATCATTTGGGAGAATTGTCTGGGGGAATAGAAACACGTTATCAAATCAGAGGATATTGTCCTTTGGAATTGGCCTCTCTTTTGTGGGATTGCTGTGTGCCCTTGGCCAGCCTGGTGTTTGTGTTGTTTCACTACCCAGGCTGAGCTCCTCCCAGAGCTCAGGACAGTCTCCATCTCACAGACTGTGCCCTGAGCTCACCCTGGAAAATGACTTTGTAGTTCAGACTAAAATCCACCCAAACTCTGACTCACGTGCTCAGAGGGCCTTCCCCCCAACCCCAAAGTGATTTATGGAATCCGATTTCTTCATCCTCTCATAGTGTCTCACTTCATACACTTATGCCAAATATTTTGTGATGATTTATTGCTTTTCCTACAGCTTAGAAAAAAATGTGCATCAATACAGGCAATGACAACAAAACTGCAGGGGTTAATCTCGAGTAACTCCTTGTTGAGCATTAATCAAATTCATATTTCAGTCATATTAGTCCAAAACTACTGAAATCACTGATGGTATAATGCATCTTAAATCAGAATATAACATGATACCTCCAACTACTGTTTCTATTTAAATTTATTCTGATTTACACTGAACATAGCAGAAATAAAAGAGTTTTCTCTGCGCCTTTCTGGTAAACATTTTTGGGTTTGCAAAACACAAATAGTTTGCTCTAGGCCAGAGAAAATGTAACCATTTGTGCAATAGATATTGAATTCATATTTGCCTGACAAGTGACCTTATCAGCTATAACTTGTCATCTCTTAATTAGTCTACATTTATTTTATTCACTCAATTAACCCCCAGCCTCTCCAGGAGATAAGCTGATGCTGCACCAAAGTGTGTGAGTGGTGCTGCAATTAAATTGGTGCTGCACAGGTACTGCCCACATTTGCTTCAAAGAAAGGTAAAGCTCATTAATATCCCACCAGTCTGACTGCAAATTGAAATAGTTTTTATTGCCAATGATGCCACTGACTTGCAAGAGGAACAATCAATGCCTTCTCTTCAGAGAATCTAAGAATAATCACATTGCACTGAGTGCACAGCAAGAGTTGGAGACCAGAAATATTATTAAATCATATATTATTCAACCTCAATGTTATTAAATGACACAGTTTTATAATTGCTCTTGGAAGTTTTCTTTTCTACCAAATCATAAATAAGCACCCCTTCTAAAATCTGAAGCCACATGAAGCTTACCTGGATTTCAGGTTCATTTTTGCTTCCATAGTTATTGTCCTGAATTTCCACGATGGAACATTTAAATTGATAATTTCTGGAGATGGACAGAATTACAACTTTAGGAACTGAGTAAACCTGCATTTCTACACCCCCAGAGATATAGAACTGCAGGTTAAAAGTTTTGAAGATGTGAATTTAATTCCCTCACAGGACAAATGCCCAAGTCTTTATTTAAAAAAAAAAATACTGTTTTACAGATCTGAAAGGTCATTTATGTGGAAAAGGGTGAAATCCCACGAGTAGAATCCCACCCAATTTATGTTTTGTGCCTTAAAGTAACCTGGTTTTATGGTTTGGAATAAAAAATCTAAATCCCATCATTGGAAAAATGAACAAAAACTCATTTAAATTTTAAGGAAACCTCACCTCAATCAAGATTTGTGTCCCAGTCTATGTGTAAAATGTTGCCTTGTGCATATACATAATTTACAGGGAGAAGTTGAGATGAGCATTTTTGTGAGTCCAAAAGTGGACATTCATTGCAAATCAAAATAATAAAACAACAATATGTTATATTGCCCTGAAATTTTACTTAAATATTTGTGTATTTCTCAAGATATTAGAGATGGGAAAACACAAACCTGACAAAAATAAATGTGTTGAAAGCAGACGTGTTGTAAATTCAGTCGGACACAATTATTGAGGAGAGGGAACATGTAATATCCTACTTGCTTTCCTTTAAAACTCTGAGTCTAAACCTGCCTAAATTAGAGCAGCATCTATCATTGATTATGTCATGCCCAGAAATATGGCCTTCAGCAGGTTTGTCATAACTCTGCTGGTGAAGCTCCACACGGGCACAGCAACATCAGTCACGATGAGACAATTTCCCAACTACTACAAGTCAAGCAAATGTGTTCCCAGCCTTCTGGGATGAGCTTTCCTGGAGATGGATGGCACCAGGCTGTGATGGATGGGCTGGAACAAAGCAGTCCCTCAGCCCTCTCTGGTGCCTTTCCACTGGTGTGATCAGGATCCCCAGGGAAGGGCAGGGACTTAAACACTGAAATCCCACTGAAATCAGGGGCTGCCCCATCCCTGGAAGTGTCCAAGGCCAGGTTGGACAGAGCTTGGAGCAACCTGGGCTGGTGGAAGGTGTCCCTGCCCATGGCAGGGG